>SJYT01006114.1:214851-262668 GCA_006410635.1 Cephalophus harveyi | reverse complement strand
TCACTAAGCCCACTTCATGATGTGTGCTGGGCTCAGTCGCTCAGTCGTGTCCAACTCTTTGGGACCCCATGGGCTGTAGACTGCCAGGCTCCTCTGTCCAGGGAATTTTTTCAGGCGATGATACTGGAGCAGGTTGCTGTTTCCTGCTTCAGCGGATCTCCTTGGCCTAGGGATTGAACCAGCATTTCTTGCATCTCCTGCATCAGCAGGTGGATTCTTTACCACGGTGCCACCTGTGAAGCCCATTTCACGATGTATGTAAGTCAAATCATTGGACTGTTCACCTTAAACTTATGCAGTGCTCTATGTCAATTATATCTCAATAAAACTGGGGAGAAAAAAAATGGCTTTGAGAGTCAGATTACTCAGTGGTCCTGTGGCCTTGGGCAAGTTACTTACCTTCCAGGCTCCTATCTGCTGCATAAGGATGATAACTGTTCCCACCTTGGAGGGTTGAGATGAGGATTAGATGAGATAAAGGGCTGGGCTTGGTGTCTGGCAAGAGGTGAGCGCTAATGACTGGAGGTTGCTGTTATTTTTACTACAATTGTGCAGGAATCTGAACCTCAGGGAAGTTAAGCAGGGCAGATCCAGAGCCAGGGCCTGGTGGAGCTCAGGCCTGGGTGTGTACACGGTCCCTGTTCCCTGGGCACCACTGGCTCCAGACCTGGTTCTCAAACCAGCCTGTCACCTGCCTTTTTTTAAACTAAGGGAAATGTAGAGGAAACTAGCATTTCCATTTCCAATCTTATTACCCTTGACTCTATAAAAATCTGGGCCCCAGACCTATCCTTACCCATATGCCCCTCACTGTTTGTGCTCACCCCATCTCTGCCACTGGAAATGGCTTCTCCTTGTCTTTTCCACTTCTGTAAATGTGGCAGATCCTCATCTCCAACTTAAAACCTCAGAATCAGTGATTCCAAGTCTCAGCAGTGTGGGAGCCACTGCCCAAAACTTGAGAAACAGCTGTTGAATTGAGCTGACTGTGGTCACAGCCAACATTCCCAGGTATCCACGGAGATAGACCAGAAAAAAGATGAAGACCAGAGGAGAATACCTGTGTGATGACCAGGCAATGTATATTCATTTAGAGCTTATTATGGACACAGAAAACGCAAATTGTTCAGGTACGGGACTCTCTGTGGTTTGGTGTCAGTATCCCAAGCCACTCAGGGCAGAGAGGGTAGCTGGCTCTCCTGGTACCTTGTGCTTCCTCAGCTGAGTGAGGATTCAATGGGAGGAGGCATAAAAGGCACCTGGCTTAGTTCGAACCGCCTGCTTTTATTCTGTCATTCATTTATCCAGTCTGCTCATCAGGGGCACCACTGTGTGCCCAGCCCTGGAGCAGCAAATGTTATCAGACCTGGTTTCTTCCTCCCCTGATGGGGTTCCTGATCTAGTAGGGAAATGGACACAAAGAGATCACTACTAACTCCCGATTACAAGATGATAAATGCTCTGATGGGGGCAGTAAAGCACCCTGAGAGCAGAGAGGTGTTTGGAAATCTGAGGAAGGAAGGGATGTTGGAGATGGCTCTTGAAGGATAACAGGAGTTCTCCAGACTGCAGGAGGTGGCCACGAGCAAAGGCGGACTAAGGAGCGACCCCAGGGTGACAAGCATGCCTGTGTCCNAAGCACCCTGAGAGCAGAGAGGTGTTTGGAAATCTGAGGAAGGAAGGGATGTTGGAGATGGCTCTTGAAGGATAACAGGAGTTCTCCAGACTGCAGGAGGTGGCCACGAGCAAAGGCGGACTAAGGAGCGACCCCAGGGTGACAAGCATGCCTGTGTCCAGGTCTGGAGGTGGACAGAGGCCCAGCGACTCTCAGTTGGCAAGTGTGAAGGGTGCGGGGCTGGACGATAGGTGGGAGACTGTCTACTCGCTGCTCTGTGTAGACAGGGGCCCACTGAAAGCAGGAGCAGCTGGGGAAATTTTAAGCAGAAAGGGATCGAGTCTATTTTTGCTAAAGAAAGGAAATTCTGGAAGCCTCAGGGAACTGTAACTTGAGTCTTGCCTCTATCTGAGGAAAAGATGAGAGGCCAGCTGAAGAGGGTGATCCACTGGCTTAAGGATCCCTCCCTCACTTCCCTCAACACACCCCCTTCTCCAGTAGCTGATTGTTTAAAAATCAATTTGTTTAATGAACGTGCAGATAAGCTGAAGCTCCTTCCCGCCCACAGGCTTCCTCCAGGCTGCCTGTTCAATGAGGAGAGCATAATGGCTGTTGTTTAGTAGGTGCTGGATAAGGATTGTTGAGCTAATGAAGCAAACACAGGTCAGCTCCAGGAGTGGGGGAGGCGTGTGGCGGGAGCAGGTGTGGAGGCCCCTCCAAGACTCCCGGCTTGGTGGCTCTAGGAACTGACCTGGGAAAAACTGGGTCAGGTTTAAGAGAAACAATAAAAACGACAGCTGCCATTTGTTGAGTCCCAGGTAAGGGTCAAACCCAGGGCTAGGCCGTTACACAATTCTTCCCAGATCGTTGCATGCACCTCTGTAGAGTGGGCATTCTGATCCCCACTTTTACAAGGAGGAGATCAAGGCTCACCCGCTTGCCCCCGGGGCTGCAGTAGAGGCCAGAGCCTGTGTTCACCCCTCTCTGCTGTCAGGAGTTCCACTTGGGGTGAGGCAAGGGTGACGTGGAGACCTCTGAGGAGCAACCTCAGAAGAAGCTTCTAGAACCAGATGTGGATTTGCAACCCAGCGCCATACATTAGAGCTAAACAGAACTGGAACTTTGTGGGCATCTGTGTGGGAAAAGCAAAATATTAGCTTGCTAGGCCCACTCTAGCTAACCACTGCAGGCTGGGTGGCTTAAGCAACAGGTGTTCATTGTCATAATTCTGGAGGTTGGAAGCTCCGGTTTGTGGTGTCAGCGAGGTCTGTTTCTTCCTAGGCAGGGAGACCTTTGCCTTCTTGCTGTGTCCTCACAGGGCCTTGTCTGCATCTGTGTCCCATGGGGTTGGCCAAATTGTTCGTTCATTCTTTTCTTGTAAGAGGGCTTAGGAGTAAGCGTCTTTTAATTTCATGGCTGCAGTCACCATCTGCAGTGATAGACACACACAAACACTGACACACACAGAGAGACAGACACACAAACACATAGACATATACACATACACAGACAAACACACAGAAGACACACAAAGACACACACAGAGACATACACACACAGAAACAGACATAGACACACACAGACACACAGAGACACACACACAGACACACAAACCTGAGCAGAACTGGGGTCCGACTGAGGACACATGTGGACAGGCTAAGCTGGGAGCTCCTCCTCTCTCTCTAACACACACACACACAGAGGCACACAAACAAACACAGAGAAACACATAAACACACAGAAACATACACACACACAGACACACACAAACACACACACAGACACAAAACCACACAGAGAGACAAACACACTCATACACACACAGACACACAGACACAGACAAACACACACACAACACACACACATACATACAGGGACACATACATAAACAGACACACACACATAGACACATACATACCCAGACACACACACAGACACATACACACAGAGACACACAGAAGCACACAAACACAGACATGCACACATACTCAGACACAAAGAAACACACAAACACAGAGAGACACACACAGACATACACAGACACACACACAGAGACACACACACAGAGGAACAAACACAGACATACAGAAAAAGACACACATACACACATATACAGACAGACACACAAGCACACAGAGATAGACACACACACATAAACACACAGATACACAGACACAGACATACACAGACACACACACAGATACACATATACACAGACACAAGCACAGAGAGACACACACAGACATACACAGACACACACATAGACAGACACAGGGAGACACACAAACACACACACATACCGACACACACACAGACACACACATACACAAACCCACATACAGAGACATACAAACACACAGACCAACACACAAACACACAGACACACACAGAGACACACACAGGCACAGACATACACAAACACATGGACACATATACACAAAGACACACACAGAGACAGACACACACACACATAGACACAAACACACACATACAGAAAGACACACACAGATATACACACACATAGAGACACACAAACACACACAGATATACACTTACTGCAGAACCACACAAGGCTGGTGCTGTGAGAAGCACGTCTCTGATGGACAGATAAAATTCCAGTGTCGATGGGTAGCTATATGGCTGATACACAGAGAGGGACAGATAAACACAGAGAGAGAGAGGGACAGGCAGGGAGGGCGGGAGAGACAGGGATCTATGGATCCAGCCCGACGGACAGACGCTCAGGCACCTGTGTCTCTTTGGAGTCACTCGTGAACCCAGTTCTAACGCACAGCTCCGTGCCCTAGAGAATAGGACCTAACTGAGTCTCTAACTCAAGTCTCCTCATCCATCAGGTAGAAATACTAATCGTATACTCAGCAAAGTTCTTATAAAGATCAGATGCTATCACCACTCACAAACCTGACCCATCAAAGATTTTCAATAAATAATAGTTTCTGCCTCATCCAATACAGAGTTACATGTACCCAGAAAGACGCTGGGCGGGAGGCGGGAAGTAGCCTTAAATCATGGACCATTTTGGAGCCCAGGAAAATCTAATCCCAAATTGTAAACATACCCATCCTATAATTATGCATTATATTTTAAGAATGTTGTCTGAGGTAGCCAGAAGTATTACGTAAGGGTATATCTTCACAGAAAAGCAAAAAACTGGAATACACAGAAAATTAGACCGTAAACAGATCAAGATTATCTTTCAAAGACCGGGAGGGAAGCAAAAGAAGAGAAAAATGGAGGGCTCACTCTTCATTTGTCGTGATGACCCAATATAGTCAGTAACAGGCGCTCCCTCTGGGGGGGGCAGGGTGCAACCACCCGCTGCATGAAATGCTGCAAGCATCCTCTTATTTAGAGCTGAATTTAGAGCTTCCTTCTTGTTCTGCAGCCAACCAGACACTTTTACTAACAGCCCTGAGGACCTGCTTTCTAAAATAACCCGGCAGGGAAAGGTTGAAGAGGAGGCTGCCTTTGCAACCTATGGCTTCGCTCCTCGGGGTCTCCAGACTGTGTTTCATGCATGATATTGATAAAACCACAGTCCCCAAGGAGAGTCCATGCCTCGATCCCCCAGAGTGAGACCACGGGACCTCATGCGGCAAGACGGACCTACAGACAGCTTCAACCTTAAGATGGCATTAACCAGCAGACAGGAATTGCATCGTGGATTTGCTATGTGGCTTTATGTGGTTACAAGCAGTTCAGTTCAATTTAGTCACTCAGTCGTGTCCGACTCTGTGACCCCATGGACTGCAGCACGCCAGGCCTCCCGGTCCATCATCAACTCCCGGACTTTACCCAAACTCATGTCCATCCAGTCGGTGATGCCATCCAGCCATCTCATCCCCTGTCGCCCCCTTCTCCGCCTGCCCTCAATCTTTCCCAGCATCAGGGTCTTTTCCAATGAGTCAGCTCTTCGGATCAGGTGGCCAAAGGACTGGAGCTTCAGCGTCAGCATCAGTCCTTCCAATGACTATTCAGGACTGATCTCCTTTAGGACGGACTGGTTGGATCTCCTTGCAGTCCAAGGGACTCTCAAAAGTCGTCTGCAACACCACAGTTCAAAAGCATCCATTCTTCGGCGCTCAGCTTTCTTTACAAGTCCAACTCTCACATCCATACATGACCACTGGGAAAAGGTTAGATGCAGAGGATGAAGCTAAACAAAGGCATGAGGCTAAGGGACTCTCAAAAGTCGTCTGCAACACCACAGTTCAAAAGCATCCATTCTTCGGCGCTCAGCTTTCTTTACAAGTCCAACTCTCACATCCATACATGACCACTGGGAAAAGGTTAGATGCAGAGGATGAAGCTAAACAAAGGCATGAGGCAACTGGCGGTCTGAGAAACTGGAAGCGTGAAAGGCAGTCTGCCTGTGGTGGCCGACTTGGAAGGCCAGAAAGAAAACCCCCAGGCCAAGAATTCTGGGCTCTCCAGAAACCGGGAACAAGCTCAGCTGACAGTCAGCATGCACTGAGAGAGATGCCTCTCCCCTGGTACATGGAACTGAATCCAGACTTAAGCTAAATGAGTTAAGATTCTCCGGCAGAATCTTCGCATGAGATGCCAGCTGGCTGGCAAAGACCTTGACTTAAGCTCGTGACACCGAGAGCAGAGAATCCAGCCACGTCACTGCGAACCTGGAGAACTCTAAATAGTAAACGCACATTGGTGCCAAAATGTGTGGCTCCTTGTTAAAGCAGCTAAGGAAAATGAATAGGGTAATGTTACACATTATAGCATGGGATATTTGCAAGCAGAGATGTATGAGAAATCTCGTTAAAATGCAATCAACAGCGATGAAGCAGCTATTTCCTGAGAAACATGAGTCTTGTCCACGAGAGATCAAACGTGCTAACTCTCCTAAGGTGGAAAAAAGATTCTCTGTCTCCTTCACCATGATACAGACTAATTCCACCAGTCATGAATTGTAACAATAACTAGGTAACCATCAGAGTAGGGCTTCCCTGGTCACTTGGATTGTAAAGAACGTTCCTGTAACACAGGATGCCCAGGTCCGATCCCTGGGTTGGGAAGATCCCCTGGAGAAGGGAATGGCAACCCACTCCAGTGTTCCTGCCTGGAAAATCCCATGAACATCGGAGCCTGGTGGGCTACAGTCCACGGGGTCACAAAGAGTCAGATACAGTGAGTGACTGAGACTCTTACTAACACTAACGTAAATGCATAGTATCTACAGCAATATATAACAAAATAACTTGTACATTCTAGTAATACAAGTTTAAATGTTGCATTTTATGTAGACATCATTTTGTATCTGTTTGTATTTATACTGCACATGCACATATACATTGAATATCCAATCATAACCTCTACATATGTTACAGATTTTTAATACGCTTTTTAACTTCTTCCTCAACGCACCCCCGTCCTTCCGCTTCCTGTATCAATTTTCTGTTGCTGCTGGAACAGGCGACCACAAGCCTGGGGGCTGAAAAATGCAAGCTTGCTACCTTACTGCTCTGTAGGTCAGAATGCCGATGTGGGTCTCAGGGCACTAAAATTAAGATGTTGGCAGGGCTTCGGTTCTTGTGGATGCCTCGGAAGGCGTCTGTTTCCTGCCTTTCCCAGCTTTGAGAGGACACCCGCCTTCCCTGGCTTGCAGCCTCCCCGCCTTCCACCATTGCCAAAGCCACAAACACTGCCTCTTTCAGATCATTTTCCATAATCTCCTCTCATTCTGCCCACGGGCAGGAAGGCTTCTTCAGTCTGAGAATGCCTGTGATTGGTTTGGACTGGCCTGGATAACCCAGTATAATATCCCCCACCTCAATATTTGTGATTCACTCCCATCAAGAAAGCATCGCTCTCTAGACAGAGGAGCATACTCACAAGTCCTGGGCATGAGGTCATGGATATCTGCCCTCTCGTCTACCCTGGGCAGAAAGCCAGGCTGGAACGGTGACCTGCTCATAGATTTATCCACGATTGGTCCTGATCAAAATCTTTCTCTCATCATGCACTTAGGTGAAGAGAGTCAGACGGAGAAAGACACGTATGGATGATACTGCTTAAATGCAGAATCTTAAAAAAAAATGATAGAAATGAAATTATTTCAAAACAGACTCACAAACTTAGAGAACATTTTCACGGGGGTAGGGGAGACAGATTGGGACTTTGGGATGAACATCTCCACACTGCTGTGTTTAAAATAGATAACCAATAAAGACCTGCTGGACAGCACAGGGAGCTCTGCTCAATCCTCTGTAATAACCTTATGGTTCCAGGGGGAAGGATGGGGGAAGGGATAATCAGGGAGTCTGGGATGCACATGGACACACTGCTGTATTTAACATGGAGAACCAGCAAGGACCTGGTCCATATATATCCTGGTACCACTAAGGTCATACAATCCTGTAACTGTAGCTTTTATGTCCTTGTCTCAACATGACTGTGGATGGTGAGACGTGAATTGAGTTAAGCAAGTACTCTCTGACACACAAAGAGTGAGCTTAGAAATGCTGCCAAAGGGATAGATTATCAGCCTGGAGATCCTCCCGACCTTGGCGTACATCTTTCACCTCCAGTCAAGGGCAAGAAACACACCCTGCAGATTGAGGGGGGGCAAAAAAAATCTCTGCCATCCCAACAGGCTTGCCAACGCAGCTGTCTAAGCTGTGACAGGGAAGCTCTGATGGAGGGAAGAAGGCAGCCCCCGTGGTGGAGACACGTGAATATAAATCTATGTTCTACGGCAGAAGCGTCACAGATCCATGGTGGGGTTCCTCCTCCTCGCGAGAGGCTAGTTTTGTGCCCCTGGCAAAAGCTCAGACGTCTCCTTTCAGCAGATCGGGTTCCTGAACATGCACACCACACACAGACACACACACGCACATGCACATACACACACACACACGGAAGGCAGTTTCCTCATCCTGGCTGCACCAGTCACCTCCTGGATGCCTCAATATTTATCTTCTCCTCTGCCTTCGAATCCCGCACTTTCAGAGGGGAACTCACGGTGGCTCAGACCGTTGACGCGTGCCGCTCTAGAATCTTCAATTCTGTAAACACGTAGTATATGGACCAGGTGTTAATAGTACCGTTAAACCCATCTGAGGCTCTCGATGGAAAATAGCCCTGGCGTCTACCACTCTAGGCCAACTCTCCCAAGGGAGGTTATGTGGGCTAATCTCTCCCCAGGAGGGGATCGCTCAACCCACAAAACTCACCCTACCTCATAAGACGGCAGGTACGAAATAACATCTATGCATCTGTCTGGACAGCAAATGCCATCTGTCTTTCCATTTATGTACACATCTCCCCTATGTACCTTTGTCTCTCATTCAGCTAGTTGGAAAAGACCCTGATGCTGGGAGAGATTGAAGGCAGGAGGAGAAGGGGGCGACAGAGGATGAGATGGTTGCTTGGCATCACCGACTCCATGGACATGAGTCTGAGCAAACTCTGGGAGATAGTGAAGGACAGGGAAGCCTGGCGTGCTGCAGTCCATGGGGTCACAGAGTCAGATCCAACCTGGTGAATGAGCAACAACAGCAATCTATGCATCTTTCTCTCTCAGTTCAGTTCAATTCAGTTCAGTCGCTCAGTCGTGTCCGACTCTTTGCAACCCCATGAATCGCAGCACGCCAGGCCTCCCTGTCCATCACCATCTCTCAGAGTTCACTCAGACTCACGTCCATCGAGTCCGTGATGCCATCCAGCCATCTCATCCTGTGTCGTCCCCTTCTCCTCCTGCCCCCAATCCCTCCCAGCATCAGAGTCTTTTCCAATGAGAAGGAATGATCTTTCTATCTCAACTACCTACTTATGTACCTGTGTATAGACATACACTACAAAAGTGATCTTTGACTCCTATTAAATTTTTCTTTCAAGTTCAAGCACAAAAAGGCTGTTTGTATATATATCAACCCAGGCAGGCAGAACAACCTGAGAGGTGTAAATAGGATTGGCTAAAGACCTTCTGGATATTTCTTTGTTAAGACTCGGTATACCTCATACATATATATGTGCTCTATAATTATCTCAACACAATAGAAATGTAAATTCATAATCAAAACTTAAATACATGCATACATGCTCAGGTTCTTATTAAACCACGCTTTTGTATAAAAATAAAGACAGGACCGTTTCGTCCACCGTTTTGCTGCCAGAGTTACACATGAAGCCATGATCCCGCAGATGGAAATGGGCTGTGTGGTTAGTTCTTTACCCCTTGTCCGGGAGGAATTGTTCACCAAAATGGTATTTGCAGAGGCTCTTTAATTATTTGGAAAGAAAATAAAATGGAATTGTAGGGAAGGAGAAAACCCTCCAAGAATGTTTCCCATTCTTCTTTAGAGTAACAGTTCAAGATCCAGACAACTTAACCCATTTAACGCTGCAGTTTCAAGCATGGACAAGTGCTCAAAATAAGGCAAGCAGATGAAGGCTTCCAGCCTCTGCCATCTGCTTCCCAGAATTAAAACAGTCACATGAACAACTCACACCAACAACCTTTGAGAAGCTTAGGGGAGAATGAGGTAGAAGGAGTCTGCGTTGATGACATCTCTAGCTGCCCAGGTTGCACGCGTGTAGGTTAAGATGCGTATATTTCAAGAGTTTCCAAATGCTTCTGACACGTTCAGCTTCTGCATCCAGACTTCCTGGTTTCACTCAATCCTCGTGATAGTCCAATCGGTGACTGACTCTGACGGCCACTAAATCAGTACAGCACATTCAAGATTGACTAACTCTTTGGAAGGACTGATGCTGAAGCTCCAATCTCATTAGAAAAGACCCTGATGCTGGGGAAGATTGAAGGCGGGAGGAGAAGGGGGCGACAGAGGATGAGATGGTTGGATGGCATCACCAACTCAATGGATATGAACTTGGGCAAACTCTGGGAGATGGTGAGGGACAGGGAAGCCTGGTGTGCTGCAGTCCACGGGGTCACAAAGAATCGGACACAAACCTGACAAGTGAACCACAGCAACATCCAAGCTAAATAATACAAGTCTGTTGGGGAAGGGTGAAATCTTCTAGTAGGTGAAGCATGAAAATGGGAATCTCGCTGTTTGTGGATTGTTTGTGAGCTGTTTGTTATTTGGTCAGCAAGATGTGCTTGTCGTCACAAAGAATCGGACACAAACCTGACAAGTGAACCACAGCAACATCCAAGCTAAATAATACAAGTCTGTTGGGGAAGGGTGAAATCTTCTAGTAGGTGAAGCATGAAAATGGGAATCTCGCTGTTTGTGGATTGTTTGTGAGCTGTTTGTTATTTGGTCAGCAAGATGTGCTTGTCGAACCTTCCGCCTTGTCGGGGTCTGAGTGTTTCTTGGTCGGGAGAGTGAAGAAGTTGAAGTCCAAGCTGTCCATGGTTCATCACGCTGTGCCCCTTGGGGGCAGGCAATGGGGGGCTCCCATTAGGAGAGATTCTTCCGTAAGTGTCTAGTTCCCTTTCATCAGGCACACCCATGCTGCATCCTGTATGTCAAGCCTTCCTGGCACATGAGGGCAGAGGATTATTGCATGATTCCCCAAGTCTGTTCCCACGCACACATGGAACTGTCCTTCTCGTCATGATGAAAACCTAAGCTACTGCCCCCTTCAGCCCTTCGGTTTTTGGTACGCTTTCTTCACTGCCTCTTTCTCAGTGGTGCACGTTCTAGCTTTTAAACACTAAGGCACATGGGAACATATACATTACTGTTTGAAAAACAGACAGCCAGTGGGAATTTGCTGTATGACGCAGGAAACCCACCCTGGGGCTCTGTGACAGCCTAGACGGATGGGATGGGGTGGGAGGTGGAAAGGGGGTTCCAGAGGGAGGGGTCGTATGTATCCTTACGGCTGATTCATGCTTGTGTATGGCAGAAACCAACACAACACTGTAAAAGCAATCAATCAATAAATCTTTTAAAAATACCAAGGAACATGTTTCGGTTCCCCAGCTCTCTCCCACCAGAGGACTTCCCGTCAGTCATTGAATCCATGCATCCAGCAATGGCCTGGTAACTCTCGTGGTGCAAATGCGAGCTGATGTTCTGTAGGTGTTGTACTTCCATCTTTCTCATAATCCACTTGGTTCACAAGTGCTGGTCCACGAAACACTGCAAATTCTTCTTTTTTTTTTAAGTGTTGCTCAAGTGCTGTTTCTATCTCCCCAAGGCTATGGGTGAGGAAGACTCAGGTACACAGTTCTAAGGTCCCTCAAACACCTGCTCCCTCTGACTCCCCCTTTTTCAGGGAATTCTCCCCCAAGACCATCCCATCTTCCATTGCCGCTGTCTTCACTCGCTGACCTTGGCCTTCAAATTCTCTATTACGCCCCAAAATTCCAGACAATAAAAGCGTGTGTTGAAGGCTCCTATCTCCTGCATGTCTAAGACGTTCCCAACACTAGAGAGTACTCTATATACATTATTTTTCTAACCCTTTAATAACCACCAGAGAAGTGAGTCATCTTACGGATGAGGAAATGAAATCCAAAGAGATTATAACTGCCCCCAGCTGGCTTAGGGACCAGCTCACATTCTTTCCACTCTGCCACTTGTAACTTATACCCGAAGACCACGTCTGTTTTCACCCAATAATGACAATTTAATCTTTCCCTAGTTGGAGGTCATCGTCCACCTTGAGGCCACTTGTGCCGACCTGAAACTATCAAGACGCTCCACAGGAAGCTCGGTGGCCAGTTTTCCTAAAGCCCTTTGGAGATCTGAATGCTAAGTACCCAGTTGCAGAGGCTCTTTGCTAAACAGGAAAATGAATGATTTCAGAGGCAGCGTCGAATAGCATGTAAATTCTGATAAGAGCTCAATGTATGAGCAGAAATCATGAAAATGTCACTGAAATACCATCAACGTTCTCAAAGGCAGGTTGTCGGGAGCTGACATTGGATCATGCAAGTTTGTGTTGGAGGTCATCGTCCACCTTGAGGCCACTTGTGCCGACCTGAAACTATCAAGACGCTCCACAGGAAGCTCGGTGGCCACTTTTCCTAAAGCCCTTTGGAGATCTGTATGTTAAGTACCCAGTTGCAGAGGCTGTTTGCTAAATAGGAAAATGAATGATTTCAGAGGCATCGTCGAATAGCATATAAATTCTGATAAGAGCTCAATGTATGCAGCAGAATTCATGAAAATGTCACTGAAATACCATCAACATTCTCAAAGGCAGGTTGTCGGGAGCTGACATTGGATCATGCAAGTTTGTTTTTCAAGACCAAGGAAACGTAATGGAAAGGTCTGAAACAGAAATCGTTCTCAAGCTATGCCTGGCCACACACACCTCCCTCCAAAAAAAAAAAAGAATAAAGCAAGAGCAACAATGTTTTGCTTAAACCCAAGTCTTTTCAAAGAATTACCACAGTATCTAAAATTCAAATACGCTGTGGCCAAGGAAAAGATAAGAATTCTTGTTGCATGTTAGAAAAATATCTGCTCTGTTTTTGGATTTGTGGTTGATGCCAAGGAGGAGGAGTTGGAGTGCGGGGTGGGAGGAGGACTGAGAATTTTCCAGTTAGGAGATGAAAACCAGTATATATGGGCTGCCTGAGTCGCAACGTCCTACTCCAGAGCACAGAGAACTCTATTCACTATCGTGTGATAAACTGTAATGGAAAAGAGTATAAAAGCATATTTCACACATATATAAATACAGACTTTATTTTGGGAGGGGGGCGCCAGAATCCCTGCAGATGGTGACTGCAGCCATGAGATTAAAAGAGACTGGCCCATTGGAAGAAAAGCGATCACCAACCTAGACAGCATATTAAAAAGCAAAGATGTTACTTTGCCAACAAAGATCCATCTCATCCAAGCTATGGTTTTTCCAGTGATCATGTATGGATGTGAGAGTTGGACCATAAAGAAAGCTGAACCCCGAAGAATGGATGCTTTTGAACTGTGGTGTTGGAGAAGACTCTGGAGAGTCCCTTGGACTGCAAGGAGATCCAACCAGTCCATTCTGAAGGAAATCCGTCCTGCATTGGAAGGACTGATGCTGAAGCTGAAGCTCCAATACTTTGGCCACCGGATGCGAAGCGCTGACTCACTGTAAAAGACCCTGATGCTGGGAAAGATTGAAGGCAGGAGGAGAAGGGGATGACAGAGGATGAGATGGTTGGATGGCATCACTGACTTGATGGACATGAGTTTGAGCAAGCTGCGGGAGTTGGTGAAGGACAGGGAGGCCTGGAGTGCTGCAGTCCATGGGGTCACGAAGAATCGGACACGACTGAGCGAGTGAATGGAACTGGACACGGATATACATATATGTATATGTACGTGTACAGAATCACTTTGCTGTACAGCAGAAATTAAACACATTGTAATCAACTATTAGTTCAATAAAATTAAATAGAAAATATAAAAGGATAGCATACCAGGTTGAAGCCTGCGGTTTCGGCTATTACAGACAATGTCCCAGGGTAAAGGATTACTGTCTTTAGACTGAAAATTGAAATTCAAGCCAACACCAATTCGTCACAGATCCTAAAGGAAACCATGGAATCGAAGTATTTAATTAATCTAGATGATAAATTACCTGCGATCTCAGACCAGGCGGGCAGTAGCTAGCAGCAGGAGACCCACGTGAGCAAGAGAAATAAATGAGAACGCTGGTCTCAGGAATTTACCTTATAAACAACATTATTCTCAATTTACAGCCTAACCCTTCGGAGTCTCAGAATGTATTTGCTTCACCGTCCCTGAAGGAGAGAAAAAAAATTGAGGGGTATCCTTCAGGGCCTCTCCAAAGATGCCTTGTCTTGTATGTTAACTCTGACCAAATAACCCCATTAAAATGAAGTAGCTGAACCACCATCAGCCTCTGGAGGTACAGATAAAAACACTAAAATCAGGCTAACCCAGCAACCCCGTGCCTGCACACAAGACATATCATATAGAAAAAATAAAATGAACAAGCCGGTGAATATACATCTGACAAAAACGCAGAAGCCACTTTAGGGAAAAACATAAAGGGGGAAAAATGCAATCGACTGTTCACACTCATTTTTAATAAAATCTTGTTAGGCATCTCACTTATGTGTGTGGGTCAGCTGGTAAAGAATCTGCCTGCAATGCAGGAGGCCTGGGTTCAATTCCTGGGTGTGGAAGATCCCCTGGAGAAGGGATCAGCTACCACTCCAATATTCTTGGGCTTCCCTGGTGGCTTAGCTGGTAAAGAATCCATCTGCAATGCAGGAGACCTGGGTTCAATCCCTGGGCTGGGAAGATCCTCTGGTGAAGGGAAAGGCTACCCACTCCAGTATTCTGGCCTGGAGAATTCCATGGGCTGGATAGTCCCTGGGGTCACAAAGAGTCGGACGCGACTAAGCAACTTTCACGTTGAGTTTCTGTAATCATACAGATAGGTACATATGTGAAACCCTTTCCCCTAGAAAAATAGCATTCGTTAAGGAAACATACTTCCTAGAACCTACACCCTCACACACCCCTATCCATTAAAAAATAAAAATCATGTTCATGTGAAAAGATGATCACTTTCTGTCTTGAATTCTAAAGCATCTCTAGAAGAGGGTGGAGGAATTGCAACATCAGGAAAGAAGAGCTGTTCTCAGAAAAGCCCATTGCTGTTGGAGCAAGGATACAATGCCAGATGTGAACATTGCTTTGAGCATCTCCAGAGAAGCAAAAGCAATTAGGCGTTATCCTTGCTTCTCTCTCGGTTTCAGAATCTCATTCCCAAAGACGGCAGACGTGTCAGTGAGGGTACGCGCAGAGCAGGTGGCATCTTATCGATGCGAAAATCAGGTGTGGGCAGAATTTTACTATAAGTTTCCTTGAGGGAGGGAGGGGAGGAGGGGAGAGAGAGAGAGAGCAGATAAAATAAACCTGCTTGATTACATTATCTGGAAATGTTATTTCATAGTCGCTACAACCACGGAGCGCTTGTAAGCCTGTTCCAGGTCAAATGAAAAGCTCTGTTGTACCGACCTCGTATGGTGTGGTTACGGGTCAGGACACTGAAGACGTCAGAAGGGAGTTGGCCTGTCGGCACTGGGAAATGAGAAATATCACAGGCGTGCGTCACCCACAGCATCACCAAGCCGAAAGCTGGGCCCGTGGACGGCAGTTCTTTTTTCTACACCGCAAAACACCTTGGCCGAGCCGCAAGCGAGTCCCTCTGTAAAATAATGGAGCAACTGCACACTGCCCCCAGGGACCCTCTCCAAGTCCACGACGCCCTTATTTTAAGCAACATCCACCTTTTCCACTACTTTGCCCACGTGATGTGAAGAACTGACTCAATGGAAAAGACCCTGATGCTGGGAAAGGTTGAAGGCGGGAGGAGAAGGGGACGACAGAGGATGAGATGGTTGGATGGCATCACCGACTCAAGGGGCATGAGTTTGAGCAAGCTCCAGGAGTTGGTGATGGACAGGAAGACCTGGCGTGCTGCAGTCCACAGGGTCGCAAAGAGTTGGACACGACCGAAGGACAGTTTCCAAGCGCTGGGAGGATACCTCTGGGCCACTGGGTGTGGGACAAGGAAGCTGGGACAGCCGTTTTAAGAGCCAGGCCGCTTTCTCTGCTTCTGTCAGAGGAAGCTTCTGGTGTCCTCTGCTCCCTCGGGAGGGCTGGATAGAACACAACGCAGAGGACGGTGAACTGAGCCTCTGAACGTGAACGACAGGCTTGGGCAACACCAGGAGGGCTTGCGCCACGACGCTGCGGGGAAGATGGGGACGATAAAGAGACAGCCACTGAGACCCAGGTCTCCCACTGGCCAGCCCCCTGGGGGGCAACCTGGCAGGTGCCAGTCCACAAATTAGCATCTAACCTGCCCCTAGGTGAGTGAACCGACCGGGACATGACCTTTTCTGCCTGGCAGTCCTCTCCTGGGCTGCTGATGTGACGTCCAGGCTGGACAAGACACGCTTGGCTCCCTTGGAAGACATAGGAGCTGGGCGGGAGACCCCTCCCCCCCACCTCCCTGCCTGGAACGGAACCTGCAATCCAGCTCAGTGATCACTGCGCTCCTCTCAGAGTCCATTTGGAGCTGAAGACGTGCTGGAGTCTCGCAGAACAACGTCGCTAACTTGTAAATTGGAGAAGGCAATGGCACCCCACTCCAGTACTCTTGCCTGGAAAACCCCATGGATGGAGGAGCCTGGTGGGCTGCAGTCCATGGGGTCGCTAAGACTCCGACATGACTGAGGGACTTCACTTTGACTTTTCACTTTTGTGCATTGGAGAAGGAAATGGCAACCCACTCCAGTGTTCTTGCCTGGAGAATCCCAGGGACAGGGGAGCCTGGTGGGCTGCTGTCTATGGGGTCACACAGAGTCGGACACGACTGAAGTGACTTAGCAGCAGCAGCAGCAACTTGTAAATTCTGTCCCAGCACCGTTAAGTGAAAACTCTGCATAACAGATGCTGTAGAAATGAACCAGCTCTGAGAGGTACAAAGTCAGGGAGAGAGGGCCGCTTGATCTAAAGAAGGGATGGAACCCTCTCCACCAGTGAGATTTGGGAGTCAGCCTGACTGGGCCACGGGGTACCGAGACGTTTGGTCAAACATGATCCTGGATGCGTTTCTGAAGGCGGTGTGTGGCTGAGACAAACATTTGTTATCAGGAGACTGGATAAAGCACGTCGGCCTCCTGTGTGAGTGAGCCTCGTATAACCAGCTGAAGACAGGAATAGAAAAACAACCACCACGAACACAGTAAGAGGAAACTTTGCTTGTTTGAGCTGGAAGGAGGGTCTTCCCCAGCACTTTCTCATCCAACACTTCCTTACGTATCTCCCACCCCAGATCCCCCGCCAAAGGCTGGTTGAACGTCACTGATCGGCCCTGAGCCCTTCCAGCTCTGGAATCCAGACACTAAGGAAACGTACAGATAATAGCATCGTTGTGAGTGCACAGGACTTCACACCAGCCTGTTCCGTTGACCTGCCAGATGGTGCTAGTCTTGAATTAATACTGCAACCCATGGCCCTCCTCAACTGCCTTCATAAATGAATGACTGGCAGACACTGGCAATGCCAACCAATGATATGTGAAATGTCACACCTTAAGGCTGATCATGGGAAGGGCCCTCTAAAATAACCACACTGCTGCTGCTGCTGCTGCTGCTAAGTCGCTTCAGTCATGCCCGACTCTGTGCGACCCCATAGACGGCAGCCCACCAGGCTCCCCCGTCCCTGGGATTCTCCAGGCAAGAACGGTGGATTGGGTTGCCATTTCCTTCTCCAATGCGTGAAAGTGAAGTCGCTCAGTCGTGTCCGACTCTTAGCTACCCCATGGACTGCAGCCCACCAGGCTCCTCCGTCCATGGGATTTTCCAGGCAAGAGTACTGGAGTGGGGTGCCATCGCCTTCTACCGGATCTAAATATGGAATGTGGCATCTCTCAGCAATTTGTAGATTTAACACCCATCTGCAAAATGGAATAATTCAGAAAAGATGGGTCAGGGGTCTCCTGAAACACAACAAACGTTATTTATACCCAGTAAGGGGTTTCCCTGGTGGCTCAGACAGTAAGGAATCTGCCCGCAATGTGACAGACCAGGGCTTGATCCTTCGGTCAGGAAGATCCCCTGGAGAAGGGAATGGCTACCCACTCCAGTATTCTTGGGCTTCCCTTGCGGTTCAGCTGGTAAAGAATATGCCTGCGATGTGTGAGACCTGGGTTCAATCCCTGGGTCGGGAAAATCCCCTGGAGAAGGGAAAGGCTACCCACTCCAGCATCCTTGCCTGGAGAATCCCATGGACAGAGAAGCCTGGCAGACGACCGTCCAGGTGGTCGCAAGGAGTCTGACACGACTGAACGGCTAGCACACACACATCCCCACTGTGGGCCGTGTGTTTCTGTTTCAGCTTTGATTTTCTGCCTGCTTTCTGACATTTTGATTTAAAGAAGCCAATTAAGAAGTCAGATGCTCTGACACCGACACATATTCAAATTAAATGAAAATCTGTTTGCGTTTCGCAGTAAACAATGGGAGGAAGGAAGCCTTGCGTAGTCGCTGGGAAAGTGCGATGATGTTCCACTCGCTGCTTTTCAGATAAAGACATTTGAAATGATCAAGCGTGCACCGTCTATTCTGCACAGGTCTGCTCAGGGTGAAAGCAAAAGGTTAAAACCTAGCGAAATGCAACAACCGTTGACTCACTTGTTAAAAAAAAAGAAGAAGAAACCAGCAATCATTCAGTGTGAGGCACAGAGTATTCTTGAGTGGGGCGCGTGATGAATAAAAATATCCCCCAAAGAATGGATGTGGGGGGCGGGGGCCCACAGAGTGAACAGAGACGCATGGTGAAGAATCTGCCCGCAATGCAGGAGACCTGGGTTCGATCCCTGGGTCGGGGAGATCCCCTGGAGGAGGGCATGGCAACCCCCTCCAGTATCCCTGCCTGGAGAACCCCATGGACAGAGGAGCCTGGCGGGCTGCAGTCCACGGGGTTGCCAAGAGTGGGACACGACTGACCAACAGACACTTACTCTTTGTTTCAGAGGCAAGCGTGTGCAGGAGCACGGGGAGGGCTGAACTCACTCTCCTGGAATTGCTTCTGAGGGGACAGAACAGCGGGAACGAAAAAGCTTAAATGCACCTGGGCACGCTTCACATTCAGGAGGCAAAGTGTCACTTGACACCTGTCCCCCTCGTCGCCTCTAACCCTGGCGGCTGTATATCCCGCGCGTGGCCTGTGCTGGCCTTTATTCTTGACACACACAGGCTATAAATCATCTGGCCTGGACTTGGTCCCAGGTTCCTGAGCCAGAAAACCCCCGGAACTTCCTGAGTGATACGGCCGTCTTTGTTATGCTGATGAGGTGACTCTGCAGGGCCTCCAACGTGGATTCAGGAAAGAGGCAGCTCAGCAGAAAGATCAACGATTGACATGATAAAGAGGCTGGGACTTCCAGCCACCCCAGCCCTGGGGACTGAGAAGCGGGTGGAGGCTGAATTCAATCCAATGTCCAGTCACTGACTGGTGCCCACCACATAAAAGACCTCAGTGAGGGGTCTTCCATTTTGCTGTAGAACTGGGGGTGGGGGGGAATTCAAACCGAGGCTCGATGACAACCTGAAGGGCTGGGATGGGGTAGGAGGGAGGTCCAAGAGGGAGGGGATAAATGTACGAATGGCTGATTCATGTTGATGGATGGCAGAAACGAAAAGAAAAGAAATTGCACTTTAATTAAAAATAAATAATTAACACACACACACACCTCAGGGAGGGTTCTGGACACGGGGCCTCAGAGGAGCCCCCTGCCTTGTGGGCACTTTGCAGGATGAGAGTTCTGATTCCACGGGGAGAGGCTCAGAAGCGCTGGGTTCACGCCCAGACCTCAGCCTGCGTGCATCTTCTGTAAGAAAATTCTATATACGGTTCTTTCCTGAGTGCTACCAGTCTTTCCAGTGAATGTCAGAACCAGGGGTTCAGGAGAACCTCTGAAATTACAGCAGATGGGTCCAAAGTGCAGGTGGCCTGTGGACTCACGTGGCGCGGCTAGCGTCTGAAATACGTGTCGTGTCCGTGTGCGGGCTGGAACAGCATTTCCAGACATGAAGCGGAATGAGAGGAGAATAAAGTTTATCAGAGTAGGAGATGCTGTTAGAACAGCGGGCCTGCTCAGAGCAGAGCCGACCCCTTTCATGGGCTAGCAGCCAATTTTTATAGCCTCAACACAGAGAAAATCCCTGCTGGAATGGCAGGGTTAGGTGACCGGTTAGGATGCTATACAGTGGCAGGTACAGTGGGTATTTTACCTAATGTGGGGTCAGGGAACGGGCTGGTTTAGATCCAGAAGCTCATGGCAACACTTGCTGAGGGGCTTGGTCCATTCCAGGGATTTTTATCCTGTGCCCTTGCTTACAGGGCTCCACACCTATGATCGTGGTGCGGGCCTCCACAATAAGGATGGTCTCCTTGGGGTCTTGCAGGGGTCTGCCCCAATTCTTGTGGTGAGAGCCAGAGGTGGACGCCAGTACACACAGCCTGGGGTTGAACACAAGAACACACATTAACACAGCTCTCTCTTCGCCCGTGTCAGCAGGACGCGGCTATGAATGCCATCTGCACAGTCCAGAAGCTGAGGCACAAGATCACGCCATCAGCTCAAGGTCGACCCTGGAGTTGGAACCCAGGCATTTCCTTGTTTCTCCTTGTTTTTAATCTTTAGGCCGCGTCACACGGCGTGTGGGACCTTAGTTCCCCGAGCAGGGCTCAAACCCATGACCCCCTGCATTGCTGGACCATCAGGGCAATCCCAGGCAGGTCTCACTCTTCCCCAACGTCCCTTCTAACCACACGCTTCTGCTTCAGCCGATATAGGGGCGTATCTTTATCCAGGCTATCCCCACACCTTTGCATAGAGGGAATAATGTTACTTCAACGGCATACAGTCTATTGTGACAAAGCGTTCAACCCTCAGGAGAGAAAGGCATGCAGACAAAAATACGGGGACGCTCAAGGAACGCACGTGGCCATCTTTCTCGCTGACACAAGCAAAGTGCTTCTCCCAGGATCTTATACAGAGAGAATCACCGCTGACTTGAAACGTGCAGTCCTGTTTGCACATCATACCCTTTGCAATGGGGCTGGAGCCCCGAGGACCCCGTCTGTGCTGGTTTTAGTATCGAGATGATGATAGCGATTCATCAGGTTATGGACTCCACATCTCCCGCAGCTGGTGCATAACTGATCACCTCTGTGCAGGAGCCAAGAGTCGTAAAGACTTGCAAAGTGTCAGACACTCCTGAACACACGTGCACACACACGCACACACACGGAGGAGCCAAGTCTGTGACCTTCACCCTAGAGTTCTGGGGGGAGTCCAAATCCCCCAGGCTGTCCCTTCCCCAGTGACTCTGACATTTGATAAGTTCAAAATATTAGTCACTCAGTCTCGTCTGACTCTTGGTGGCCCCTATGGACTGTAGCCCTCCAAGTCCCTCCGTCCATGGGATTCCCCAGACATGAATCCTGGAGTGGGTTGCCATGCCCTCCTCCTCCAGGGGATCTTTCCAACCCGGGGATCGAACCCGAGTCTCTCGTCTCCTGCACTGGCAGCCGGGTTCTTTACCCCTAGCGCCACCTGGGAAGCCCCTTCCGGACCACAGGGATACTTGCAATCATTTGAATCAGTTCTAATGAGATGGATGAAACTGGAACCTATTATACAGAGTGAAGTAAGCCAGAAAGAAAAACACCAATACAGTATACTGACACATATATATGGAATCTAGAAAGATGGCAATGATGACCCTGTATGCGAGACAGCAAAAGAGACACAGATGTATAGAAAGGACTTTTGGACTCTGTGGGAGAGGGAGAGGGTGGGATGATTTGGGAGAATGGCATTGAAACGTGTATACTATCATGTAAGAACGAAGCACCAGCCTATGTTCGATACAGGATACAGGATGCTTGGGGCTGGTGCACGGGGATGATCCAGAGAGAGGAAATGGGGTGGGATGTGGGAGGGGGATTCAGGATTGGGAGCTCATATACACCCGTAGTGGATTCATGTCAATGTATGGCAAAACCAATACGGTATTGTAAAGTAAAATCAAGTAAAAATTGAAAAAGTATCTATATATATACTGGGAACGAATACTCATTATTTCTTTTTCATTCTCATCACTCTTTTATAGCGATTGTCATGAACTAGTATGGTTTTTTTACAAGTCTACAATATTTTGAAAGTAAAACAGCTAGCTTTCTGCTGATAGCGATCGTCTATATACTACCATCTTCAACCTTCCCATGAAAATCCTCTCCAGCATGGTTTGATAAATTCTCTCTCATTCACAGACAGGCAAATGTTGCATCTGATGATTCTTCCCATAGACATATAGCAGAAGAGATGCCAAGAAAGAGAGTCCCAATTTTGTTCACTTGGTAAATGTGTCAATTTGGGGAAGAGAACAGTACACTCAACGCTTACTGTTCTTACCATTAGTGACATTTTCTCAGAAGCTTCCGCTATCAGAAAGGCACATCATTTTTTTTTAAGATTATGTGAACGGGTCACTGAATTTTAACTGAGACTGTAACCTGTCTTATAGGGAAAAGAATTAATTGCCATCCGATTGGGAATTCCCTTAGCTACTTCAATCGTGCCAGAAATGCAAACAGTGGAACAAATTTACACATATCTCAAAAGCAAAAACAGATACATACATATATATATATATCTAAGCAGTGAAGCTGATTTAGCTCAAAAAGCAGTCCACAATTTTTTTCCCTTGAGGGGTTAGAGGTTAATTAGTAACTAGAAGTCAAATGCGGTGGTGGTGGTGGTGGTTCAATCGCTCAGTCGAGTCTGACTCCTCGTGACCCCATGGACTGTAGCCCGCCCAGCTTCTCTGTCCATGGGATTCTCCAGGCCAGAATACTGGAGTGGGTTGCCATGCCCTTCTGCAGGGAATCTGACTGACCCAGGGATGGAACCCAGGTCTCCTGCATTGCAGGTGGATTCTTTACCAGCTGAGCCACCAGGAAGACCCTCTTTCAAAACAAATACCCACGGTGATGGGAAGAAAAGTTCATTTTTTTTCAAAGGAACATTTACACTTTTGCTTTTTCATGCTAGCCAGCCACACTTCTACCTCAGAATATGAAGTAGTGCATAATTAATAAACTTTAAAAAAAATTAGAAAACTAAATTCAAACATTCCTAAGTGTTGTATTAAAAAAAAAAAGTCAATGTGCCGTAAGGACAGCACCCTTGCAAAAGTGTATTTTTTAAAACTCTTTTCACCACGCCTTGCAGGAATGTGACATCTTAGTTCCCGGATCAGGCATCGAACTGGAATCCCCTACAGCCAAAGTACACAGTGTTAACCACTGGACCGCCAGGCAAGTCTCACAAAAGCGTGTTCTAAACATTGAAGAAGGAAAATTCATTCCCTGTAGATACTTAGTTCCATCGAGGTTCAGACAGCCGGGGAAGCAATTTTTTAAAAAAAAAAAAAAAAAAAGAGCTCAAAAAAAACACCAGCTGACAAGGTGTGGTGGAGATGATGTGATCAGAGGCGGCGGCGGAGGTGATGGAGATGAAGGCGCAGGTGAGCGTTGGTGAAGGTGAAGTCGGTGGAGATGGAGGCGGTGCTGAGGGTTGCCTCAGTGGGACTGTTGGTGGAGGTAGGCAACAAATAAAGAAATAAATGTCCCAAGAAGACCAAGAGGGGCAGTTAAGCGCTGCACAGCAAGCGGCATACGTACACTCTGATGCCCTGAACCCCGGAACCTACTCTGGACAGACATTCAGGAGAGACCTCTTAGAAGCAGTGACGTGTATCCAGGTCTCAAAGCCAAGGGGCCTGGCAAAGGGCACCTCATGCTGCATATTCATGAGTGAGGTTTCACTGGATGTGTGCAGAGACCCGGGCACATCAGCAGCAGGGCAGAGACTTTCGGAAACAACGTTTACGGTCAGAATATGAATAGGCTTTCGAAGACTTGCCTGGTGGTCCAGTGGTTAAGAATCTGCCTTGCAATGCAGGAGAGAAGGGTTCAATCCCTGGTCGGCGGAGTAAGATCTCGCATGCTGCGGGAGCAATTGGGATTTCTTTGGAAGGAATGATGCTGAGGCTGAAACTCCAGTACTTTGGCCACCTCATGCGAAGAGCTGACTCATTGGAAAAGACTCTGATGCTGGGAGGGATTGGGGGCAGGAGGAGAAGGGGACGACCGAGGATGAGATGGCTGGATGGCATCACGGACTCGATGGACGTGAGTCTGAGTGAACTCCGGGAGATGGTGATGGACAGGGAGGCCTGGCGTGCTGTGATTCATGGGGTCGCAAAGAGTCGGACACGACTGAGCGACTGAAATGAACTGAACTGAACAAATATTAGGCTTCCCTGGTGGCTCAGACGGTAAAGAATCTGCCGGCAATATGAGAGAGCCAGGTTTGATCCCCGGTTGGGAAGATCCCCTGGAGAAGGGAATGGCAACCTACTCCAGTATTCTTGCCTGGAGAATCCCATGGACAGAGGAGCCTGGCGGGCTACAGTCCATGGGGTCGCAAAGAGTCAGACACGACTGAGAGACCAACACACACACACACACGTTAGAGGATTTCTCATGACAGTTTGTTTCCCATCATATTTGTCACTGAAACTCTAAGGAAGGGAAGAGACTCAGACTAGCGTTTAGACTTGTATTAAAGCTCGCTTTATGTCTCTCTACTCTGAAGTCTTTTCTCGGGCCTCTAGAAAGCGTTTTTGTTCCTATTAGCTTGCTTTAAATAGGAAGCCGACTTCATGTCTTCTTGTATGTTTGTAGTCTTAGGAATATCTCTGTAAAAATCTATGGCATCTGCAAAAATAAGTCTTTTTCTAGCAATTTTTGAACTAACGATTTGGCTCTCCTTGTGTTTAAATGAGGAACAGTCCTGGAAAAATCTGACAAATGGGGGAACAAAAAAAATACAGACTTAGCATTCTGACTCGGAGAAGGGCATGGCAACCCACTCCAGGATCGTGGCCTGGAGAATTCCATGGAGTGTATACTGCATGGGGTCGCAAAGAGTTGAACATGCCTGAGCGACTTTCACTTTCGCCATAACTATACAACTGATTGAAACGATGTGTGCACCCCAGCGTTCACTTCAGCACTGTTTACAATAGCGAAGACGGGGAAGCAACCTAAATGTCCATTAACAGAGGGATGAATAAAGAAAATGTGATGCGTACATACAGTGGAATATTCCCGGGCTATAAAAAAAGATGAAAGCAATGCCATTTTGCAGCAACATGGATGGACCTAGAGGTTATCACGCTAAGTGAAGTCAGACAGAGAAAGGCAGGTATCATATGATAGAACATCCATGTGAAATCTAAGAAAAAGGGTCGGGGGGGGCGGGTAAAGGAACTTCTCTACAAAACAGAAATTGAGTCAGAGATGTAGAAAACAAGCATGTATATCAGGGGCATAGGATGGGAGGGATACATTAGAAGATTGAGTTCAACATACGCACACTGCTGCTGCTGCCAAGTCGCTTCAGTTGTGTCCGACTCTGTGCGACCCCGTAGACGGCAGCCCACCAGGCTCCCCCGTCCCTGGGATTCTCCAGGCAAGAATGCTGGAGTGGGTTGCCATTTCCTTCTCCAATGCATGAAAGGGAAAAGTGAACGTGAAGTCGCTCAGTCGTATCCGACTCTTAGCGACCCCGGCAAGTCCACAGAAACAAGTCCAAGTGCAGCAGAGCTTCGCAAAGGATCAAGCAGAGGCGACTTCAGCGACAATCACCCCCCTTCACCTTGTCCCCCTGCACCTCTGGCTCCCCTCATTTCCCGGGAAGTTTCTCCTCAGAGACATCCATCAATAAATCACTTGTGCCTGACTCCTCCAACCAGGCTCGGCTCCTAGGGAATCTGAGCTAAACTGGTCTCTGAGACGGAAAATCTATGAAAGCTCAGAAGAGCAGTGGAAACTGAAGGTTATGGCTGGGCCAGGGGGAACACATTTTTGAAACAGGAAGTCTTTTTAGCACCTCTTTGGAGTAAGCCCTGAAGGATGTCAGCTACTCACAGGACCCGTCCAGATCACTTAGCAGCATTTCACCAAAGGCCATGTCAGCCGCTCTCCCTTTTGATGAGCTGGTCTGAGGATTTAGGGGGCTTCCCTAGTGGCTCAGATGGTAAAGAATCCACCTGCCAATGCAGAAAATGTAGGTTGGTCCCCAAGTTGGGAAGATCCCCTGGAGGAGGGCATGGCAACCCACTCCAGTATTCTTGCCTGGAGCATCCCGTGGACAGAGGAGCCTGGCGGGCTACGTTCCATGGAGTCACAGAGAGCCAGACCTGACTGAGTGATTAACACTTTCGCTTTCGGAGGACTCAGCAGTTTGCCCACAGTTGGTGAACCACCAAGGAAAGTTTATGTGCCAGCTCAGACTGACCAGCTGTCCTTGTTATCTCAGGAGCAAGAGCTTTCCCTGGACACGAGATCTGCAACATCAATCCCAGGAAAGTTACATGCAAAGCAGGCTGTCCTGGGTGACTGACTGACGGCCCGCTCGCTCTCAGCCCTCCAGGACGCCTAAGATTTTGTAACCCTCACATTAACACAGTTCTGTAGCCATGACCTCGCTCCTTCTCCAGTTTTATATACTGCAGCATGAAAAAGTGAAAAGCGAAGTGAAAGTGAAGTCACTCAGTCGTGTCCAACTCTTTGCAACCTTCTTGGACTGTAGCTCGCCAGACTCCTCCATCCATGGAACTTTCTAGGAAACGGTATTGGACTGGGTTGCCATTTCCTTCTCCAGGGGATCTTCCTGACCCAGGGACTGAACCCAGATCTCCCACACTGCAAGTAGACACTTTACTCNCTTCTTGGACTGTAGCTCGCCAGACTCCTCCATCCATGGAACTTTCTAGGAAACGGTATTGGACTGGGTTGCCATTTCCTTCTCCAGGGGATCTTCCTGACCCAGGGACTGAACCCGGATCTCCCACACTGCAAGTAGACACTTTACTCTCTGAGCCACCAGGGAATCCCTAATATGTAATATTAAACAGGTTTCATCATGCCATCTTCTCTTGAGTTTTCCTCGTTGAAAAATAGATAGCAAGGGGATCAGTCTTCTTCTTGCGTTCCAGGATCGTGTGGCAAAATGACAAATGCCAATCATGTTTATTTTTAAGGAAAATTAATCCTTTCAGCTCAGCAGATTGCCACCAAGTAAACATTTGCTTCAATAAATGTTGACACACTGATGGCCTAAAACCATGTATTTGTCATCAAAAATATTAGTATTTTACCTCCAGTTCATGAGCAGGATTACATTAAGTCTATGTTCCAGTGGCTCATAGGCTTGTTTTTTTTTTTTTTTTTAACCAAGTAAGCCCATTAAAGAAATCAAATAATGAATTGGCAATTATATAATGTCATATCCTATGTATGTTAAAAGGGTGCTGAGAGCTGAAAAATTCATGCATCTATTACACTTACCCTGTACTAGAAACCTGTCAACACCCATGGGCAACAGGCAATTACGGACTTTGTAGGGGCACGGCAAAAGCTGCCTGTCACTCAGATGGATGGAGCAACCAATTTGTTCTTGTACCTTGCCATTACATCAAATTCCATTAAATCCTGACATCACCTAAGAACACACGGCTGTTTTTGCATTAAGTGAAACACTAATCAGAAGAAAATCAATGTTTAAACATCTTGGGCTCAACGATGTTTCGAATGTTTTGTGGTTAGAATTCTTCCCTCTCACACTGAGCATTTTTTTCATCACAAAAAAATCGCCATTGCTTTCTCCCTCAATTTTCTTCTTTTTTTTGGGGGGGGGAGGGGGGGCGCTGCCCATTCTATTAAAGGTTTTAAAAATATCTTTTGTGCTTGAGATGGAAGCCAGTTGTGTTAACTACCTGATGGGTATCTAGCCGAAATAGAAACCAAGAACCTTATCTCATGGTATTAATAGTGTTCACTGATCATTGGTTGCTAAATTCCCCATAGACTGTTTCAGGCTAAGTACAGAGGAAACAGGCCATCCATAGATAGGTAAATATTTTGAGAAGATGAGAGATTGTCTGGCAGACATTTGTGTTATCAGTATAGACGTCCATCAAATGATTGTGTAGGGGTAAAAGGCGGCTGCCGGGAGGGATGCTTAAAGTAGGAAACTAGAGGCTGTGTTTACATGCGGCCAGCAAAGTGTGAAGTTGTACCAACCCAGTGATGCATCCAGATGCCAATCAAATATTCTGAACGGGAAGACAAGCACCATCATCTCTTCCTAGCTCGTAAATTGCCTTTTACGCGGCTGCTTTCCCCCACTGTGTCTCCCCTCTTGGTTCGCTGGTGCCAGTGACTAAACTCCTTCCAGGAGGCTGAAATAATCATCACGTTTCTGTCCAGAAGATCCTGTAGCATCCTTTCCTCTGAGAAACCACACGGGAATGTCAACGCCGAAACTAAAATCTCCAAATCTGAGAATACCTTCTCTTGTCAATACCCGTTATGACTCAAAGACCTGGAGGAAAATAACAAAATGTACATTGTTGGAGTTTTTTAATGTTTTTTTTCTTTCTTTACTTCCTAGCAGTTACTCTTCATTGAACTAGAGTTTGAGGACTGCACATTCAATATAAAAATGAGGCAAGAAATGACGTTCACCAATTGTAACCGCCCCCAACCTCCATCCCCTACACGTCAGTACATATTCATGCACCCTTGATTTTGAGGAAGTGTGGGTCCGCTGGACTCAGTTGCAGGTAACAGGCAGCAATTCTTGGTCTTTTTTGCTGCAAACAATTAACACAGAACAACTGTTTACAAATCACCAGTCAGTCTACCAGGAAGGCCTCCCAGGCAAAGCTAACAAAAACAGTCCTTGTACCTGGAACTGTGGGCTCTGCCACAGCTGGGAGACCAGGCGTCTGTCTGCCTGTGTGACTGAACCCAGGACCCCGCTTCACCCGCTGGACCGCCCTGACACGACCGGTTTTCTCGCCACCTGTCTCAGTTCATAACTGTCATTAAAAGAATGCCTCTGATTGGTGGATCGAAGTCACATGCCCCCAACCAAGCTGCAGGGGAGTCTGGGAAATGTAGTTGTTGACAGTTCAGGCTTTACCGTATCAGTTCAGTCGCTCAGTCGTGTTCGACTCTTTGCGACCCCATGGACTGCAGCATGCCAGTCTTCTTTGTTGCTGCTGCTAAGTCACTTCAGTTGTGTGCAACTCTGTGCGACCCTATAGACGGCAGCCCACCAGGCTCCCCTGTCCCTGGGATTCTCCAGGCAAGAACACTGGAGTGGGTTGCCATTTCCTTCTCCAATGCTGGCCATCACCAACTCCTGGACTTTACTCAAACTCATGTCCATTGACTCGATGATGCCATCCAACCATCTCACCCTCTGTCGTCCCCTTCTCCTCCTACCTTCAATCTTTCCCAGCATCCGGGTCTTTTCAAATGAGTCAGTTCTTCGCATCAGGTGCCCAAAGGATTGGAGTTTCAGCTTCAGCATCAACCCTTCCAATGAATACTCAGGACTGATTTCCTTTAGGATGGACTGGTTGGATCTCCGTGCAGTCCAAGGGACTCTCGAGAGTCTTCTCCAACACCAAAGGTCAAAAGCATCAATTCTTCGGCGCTCAGCTTTCTTTATGGTCCAACTCTCACATCCATACAGGACAACTGGCAAAACCATAGCTTTGACTAGATGGACCTTTGCTGGCAAAGTAATGTCTCTGCTTTTTAATATGCTGTCTAGTTCGGCCTTAAGTTTGCAGTATGGGAAGGCGTATAGTGAAGCACCTTAGTCATGTCTGACTCTCTTTGACCCCATGGACTGTAGACTGCCAGGATCCTCCATCCATGGGACCCTCCAGGCAAGAATACTGGAGTGGGTTGCCATTTCCTTCTCCAGGGGAATCTTCCCGACCCAGGGATCGAACCCAGGTCTCCTGCATTGCAGGCAGACGCTTTACCTTCTGAGCCAGCAGGGAAGCCCTTGGGAAGGCATACTTGAAGGATATGAATGGATGCTGAGAATCCCATGGAGTGGAGCCTGGCAGGCTACATGGTACATGGGGTCGCGGAGAGTCAGGACGGAGTGACTAACGCTTTCACTGCCGGTTAACCTTGCCCTCCCGTGTACCTATGTGTTCTGGCCTATTCTATACAAAACTGTGCACGTCTTCTGAACAGCATGTGGCTCCGTGAGTCGTTTATCGTGCTGTGTGTATGCCTTTCTGTGGCATTCAGCTGTATCCTGGCCACCCCAGGGACTGTAGCCCGCCAGGCTCCTCTGTCCACGGGGTTCTCCAGGCAAGGATGCCGGAGTGAGTTGCCATGCCCTTCTCCATTTGTTCTGAAATCCCTGATCATTCTCATCGGTGGGCCCTCTAAGCTGAGTTTTGCTTAAGAGGGCGGAGCTGTGCAGTGAGGTCCCGACACAATCATATATTTCCTTGAACTCCCGTCCCTTTGGGTACTCTTTCAGAGGACAAGACGCTAAATGATTCACTCTCTCTCACGCACACACAAAAGAGCATGAAGCTATTTCTATATGAAAAGCCTGCTGCTGCTGCTGCTAAGTCACTTCAGTCGTGTCCGACTCTGTGTGACCCCATAGCCGGCAGCCCACCAGGCTCCCCCATCCCTGGGACATGAAAAGCCTAGAGTGCCAGAAATGGTCTCTGAAGCACATCTTAGGGTTCCCAGTGTGGGAGGGGTGTCTGCAATGCTGCGATGGAGGAGGGCCCAGGACCTGAAGAGCTTTCCTAGGAAGTCACTGGGGAAGGAGAAGATGGTTCTGAAAGTAGGCTTTCAGGCCAATGGGGATGAGGTCTCCACGGGCAACTGATGAGGGCTATTGATGTGCCAGCTGTAATAAGCCGGATCCACGGGCATCCATCACGAAGCCCCTAATAGAGGGACCCCTCCCAGGGGGCTGAAAGATGCTGAAGGGATCCCTCAGCCCAGCCTTCAGGGTGAGGCCAAAGCTCCTTGACAAAAGAGGCTTGTTAAGAGTAAGGGTTTTTAAGCCCTGCTGCCCCCAAATCCTGGGCTTCCACTCAAAGACCCACCCCCCCGACCCCAGCTTCCAAGTGATGCTGCGGAAAATGGTCTGAGCAGCTACGCCAGGGAAATTAAACAACATCATGGGGGGCAGGATGGTGGGGGGAAGCAATTAAACTCCTTGCAAAGGGAACAAGAGACCCCTCTCTGATTTCAGAGTTTTTCTCTAGGAGAGAAACCACAGTTGAGTCGACTGTGGTGAAAAAACGCATTAGCTGCCCCTGGCTTGGGGTGTTAACTCTAACTTAGATAACTTAGAGTATTATCTGCCCCTGGCTTAAAGCTATGGTTTTTCCAGCAGTCATGTGTGGATGTGAGAGTTGGATCATAAAGAAGGCTGAGCACGGAAGAATTGATGCTTTTGAACTGTAGTGTTGGAGAAGACTCTTGAGGGTCCCTGGGACTGCAAGTCCATCCTAAAGGAGATCAGTCCTGAGTGTTCATTAGAAGGACTGATGCTGAAGCTGAAACTCCAATCCTTTGGCCACCTGATGCGAAGATCCGACTCATTGGAACAGACCCTGATGCTGGGAAAGATTGAAGGTGGGAGGAGAAGGAAATGACAGAAGATGAGATGGTTGGATGGCATCACCGACTCAATGGACATGAGTTTGAGCAAACTCCGGGAGTTGGTGATGGACAGGGAGGCCTGGCGTGCTGCAGTCCAGGGGATCACAAAGAGTCAGACGCAACTGAGGGACTGAACTGAACTAGAGTGTTAGATTTCAAACTTAAAAGTTTTTGCATGGAGTAACTGATAAACCACCGCTTCCTCTACAGTCTTAAACAACCTAAACACAATAAAGGATTTCTCGTTTTTGTTTTGCCTTGATTCGGCCGTATCCTTCCCCAGCCATGTATTATTTTGCATGGCTCCAGTTTCAATAAAAGAGCAGTGTTATTGTGTAAGTGATAGAACACATTAGTGCCTCCCTGAGTTGGTCCATCTTCCATTATCATGAAGAGTGTGGAATTCCCACCCCTCAAGTACCATCTAAGCCATCTGTTGCAGGTTTACCCGAATTTCACAGCTTGTCTTGATGGAGGAGGCTAGAAATCTTTTCAGCAGGATGAGCTGCCTGGGTTTTAATTAAGGTTCCATCAGATATAATTTACATCAGCTATCACAAGTAGCAGCCCAGGCCTGCTTCCAAGAGTGTGAAGAGCTGGCGGGTGGAGACAAGAGAGCCTATTTTACCTCCAGGGTGTTGGAGGTTATGCTTTTCACTAAAGATCAAGGGGTCCTTTGCATTAAATCACTCAATAAGTGAGAGTCGCTCAGCTGTGTCTGACTCTTTGCTACCTCATGGACTGTACAGTCCATGGGATTCTCCAGGCCAGGATCCTGGAGTGGGTAGCCTTTCCCTCCTGGGCATCTTCCCTACCCAGGGATTGAGCCCAAGTCTCCCACATTGCAGGCGGATCCTTTACCAGCTGAGCTATCAGGGAAGCCCAAGAATACTGGAGTGGGTAGCCTCTCCCTTCTCCAGCAGATCTTCCTGACCCAGGAATCGAACTGGGGTCTCCTGAATTGTAGGCGAATTCTTTACCAGCTGAGCTATCAGGGAAGCCAAAAGCAATGTCCAAACGCTCACAGCTGTCTCTCAACGTCTGATTCTTCTTGGTTCAATCACAGCCCTCTCTCTCTCATGAGGGCGTCTCAAGAACTGGGAGCAACGGTAATGAATGGCGAGGTGTGAGGATCTTGAAAATAATTTTCCACAGTCAGTTTCACTAATGTCCAAACGCTCACAGCTGTGTCTCAACGTCTGATTCTTCTTGGTTCAATCACAGCCCTCTCTCTCTCATCAGGGCGTCTCAAGAACTGGGAGCAACGGTAATGAATGGCGAGGTGTGAAGATCTTGAAAATAATTTTCCACGGTCAGTTTCATGGTGCAAAGTGCCTATTGAATATCTGACTAGGTGGAAAAGGCCTTTTCTAAATGAAAACCCAAGAGTCTGTTACACTTACCCTCGATCACGGAGAACGGTCTAAATCCATTCTGCATGGCCAGGGATCACATCACCCCCACGGCCCCCGCTCTGCATGTGATAAAGTAAGAAAGCGGTGAGCAGACAGGACCACAGCTCGCAGAGAACTCCGCATGGTAGCATTTTGGGAGAGAGAGAGAGAGCCGTGAGCCGCCTCAGTGGGCCAAAACTAGGCAGGGGGGTATCCCAGGGATCTCACGCGTGAGAAGGTGATTGACTTTTCTTGTGGCACTTGCCTTCTTTTCCATGAAGCTTGGCTTCTGGAGCTGAGTGTGTGACAGAAAAATAATAACCATACACACACACACACACACACACACACACACACACACACACACATGTGTATCACGTGTTCAGCCCAACGCAAAGGCATCTTCTGGGACTGAGCAAATGGGTTTCTGTTTAACTCAACTTCTCACTCTGTCATTTCAGGGTCTCAGCCTCCTCCAGGGAGACGGATGGATCAGAATTCATTTTGAATGATTAAGGTGTGTTTTTTTAAAAATGTCTCCATCATTTAAAATACCGCCCAGCTCAGAATTTAAGACTGTTCAAACGGCTTCCCTTCATATCTAATTGGCTTCGTGTTATTTTATTTTTTAATGAAACAGTAAAATACACTTTCACACGACTATTTCTTGTTTATTTTTCGCTTCCCAAGTAGCTTGGGGTGCTTAGGCTATCTTACCATTTAAGTCTGCTACAGAGCATTCTGCAAGGCCACACACTCTATTGATGAGAGATTTCCAGATGAACCGGAACCTTTAAGAAGTCAGTTGAAAACAGAAGCTCGTTTGAAATAATGGACATAAAGAGAGAATTTGCAAATAGCACAGGACCCCAGCTAATGCCACGTGACTAGAGGTGCACAGTCTCAGCTCTCCCACTTACTGTATGGAATTCATTCATTCATTGAGCAGATGCAAATTAACTGGTCTTTGGAGAAGGCAGTGGCACCCCACTCCAGTACTCTTGCCTGGAAAATCCCATGGATGGAGGAGCCTGGTGGGCTGCAGTCCATGGGGTCGCTAAGGGTCAGACACGACTGAGCGACGTCACTTTCACTTTTCACTTTCATGCATTGGAGAAGGCAATGGCAACCCACTCCAGTGTTCTTGCCTGGAGAATCCCAGGGATGGGGGAGCCTGGTGGGCTGCCGTCTATGGGGTCGCACAGAGTTGGACACGACTGAAGCGACTTAGCAGCAGCAGCAGCAGATATTTATAAGCTTCCCAGGAGGCGCTAGTGGTAAAGAATCTGCCCGCCAATGCAGGAGGTGCTAGCTAGTTCGATCCCTGGGTTGGGAAGATCCCGTAGATGAGGAAATGATAACCCACTTCAGTATTCTTGCCTGGGAAATCCCGTGGACAGAGGCGTGTGGCAGGCTACAGTCTCTGGGGTCGCAAAGAGTTGGACACGACTGAGCAAGTAAACAGCATAAGAACAATGTATTTAAGCTTCTGTCTCATAAACATCTTTGGCGCAAGCCTATTGGTTGCAAACATCTTTGCCGCAAACATCTAACTAATTGGCCGTGAGGCAACTCTGCTGTAAGTTGACAGTCTGGTTTCATTTCCACACAGGCAGGCACACCCGTGTTTATATCACATCATCTGAAAGAAGGCCCAGAGCCGAAGCCAGGTTTCCCGCGGAACCCCGGAACATCTGTTGAGAGACATGTCGATAAACCAAGACCACGGAACAGGGCAGAGCCTTGCAGAGGGCAGCACAGAGCTCAAGTACAAGTCTGCAAGCCTCATGCTCGTAAAGTGTGCTCAGTTGTGCAACCCCATGGACCGCAGCCCGCCAGGCTCCTCTGTCCGTGGGATTCTCCAGACAAGGATACTGGAGTGCGTTGCCACGCCCTCCTCCAGGGGACCTTCGCGACCCAGGGATCGAAACTCCATCTTCTGTATTGGCAGGAGGATTCTTTACCATCTGAGCAACCTGGGTAGCACTGACACCTCTTGTAATAAAGGAAGGAATTTTTAGCAAAAAAGAAAAAAAATTGATGCCCATCGTAGAGATGAATCAATAGGCAGAAAAATTGTACGGGTGAATGGAGGACTTGGAAGACCAGTGCATACTTCCAACCCAGAAAATAAAATGCATTATTTCTGCAATAGCCATGAGTCTCCACACATTTCAGCTCTGTTCAAATATTTTGTACTTTGCCGTAAAGTCCTTGTAATTTTGCTATTCGTACAAAGTTAACAAGTAACAGAACAGAACCTATTGCTACAGAGCGAGACTTTGCTTGTTGGGTTTTGATCTGCCTGAGACATGGCTTGCTTGCAGCTGGCCGGTCTGTCCAGACGCTGGGCCTCAACTTTCTCTAGACACTGGGCCCTTCTCTGGAGTCAGAGACTCTCTGCACCACGTCCGGAGGCGTGTGGGCCACGACACCAGGCTCAGCGGTCTCCTTCAGAGCTCATGTAAATAAACTCCACATCCTATCGCTGACGCTCCATGATTTAAGACAGCACATGCAAGTCTCTGTAAGGGACAGCTTTCAAGCTGAAGTGGTTAAAACGATGCCCACGCGCACGTCTGCTCATCAGGAACCTGGGAATGTAGCATCTCGCAAACAGACGGGGGTGTGTTGGTTCAGTCCCGACACTCTGCTCCCACGAGATGCTCTGTTTATGATACTTCCGTCGTTGCTTGAGTTATAAATAAATATGCTCTGATCCAGGGGCTCTCTGAGTGTTCCCAGCTCAGGGTGTCTGCAAAGCTATTCCCGGGTGAATGGGAAGAAATGGTAGCATTTCCATTTTGTATCTAACGAGGAGGTTCTAAGTGGAGCTTAGAAAGTGAAAAGTGTTAGCCGCCCCAGGGATTGAACCCAGGTCTCCTGCATGGATGGATGTGAAAGCTGGACCAAAAAGACAGCTGAGCACTAAAGAATTGATGCCTTTGAATTGTGGTGTTGGAGAAGACTCTTGAGAGCCCCTTAGACTGCAAGGAGATCAAACCACTCCATCCTAAAGGAGATCAGTCCTGAAGCTCTGATACTTTGGCCACCTGATGCGAAGAACGGACTCAATGGAAAAGACTCTGATGCTGGGAAAGACTGAAGGCAGGAGGAGAAGGGGACCACAGAGGATGAGATGATTGCATGGCATCACGGACTCAATGGACTTGAGTGTTGAGCAAGCTCCGGGAGTTGGTAAAGGACAAGGAGCCCTGGCGTGCTGCAGTTCATGGGGTCACAAAGAGTCGGACACGACTGAGCAGTTGGACTGGACTGAACTGAACTCCTGCATTGCAGGCAGATTTAACCATCTGAACCACCAGGAAAGTCAGGTAAGTGGAGCTCACAGTCGGTTTAAATCCAGATTATGCATCCAACGTCCTGAAGTTCCACAGATGATCTGGGGACATCCCTGTGTCAGGGACGGCAGTGCGGCTCATTTGCCTGTATTTCCAGCCCTTTGCCAGCTACAGGCACCCAGATGAGAGAATTCAGTGATGATGCTACCTGCTGTTAGTGAAGCCAGCCCTCACGAAATGCATGAGGGCCCTAAAGACTGCTGCGGAGACGGCAGGATTGGCCTTGATGAGCAAAGAACACCAAGCTGAAGCCAATCACGGAAAGTGCAGCTGCAGAGAAGGCAATGGCAGCCCGCTCCAGTACTCTAGCCTGGAAAATCCCATGGGTGGAGGAGCCTGGTGGGCTGCAGTCCATGGAGTCGCAAAGAGTCAGGCTCGACTGCGCGACTTCACTTTCACTTTTCATTTTCGTGCATTGGAGAAGGCAATGGCAACCCACNGAGAAGGCAATGGCACCCCACTCCAGTACTCTCGCCTGGAAAATCCCATGGGTGGAGGAGCCTGGTGGGCTGCAGTCCATGGGGTCGCAAAGAGTCAGGCTCGACTGAGCGACTTCACTTTCACTGTTCACTTTCATGCATTGGAGAAGGCAATGGCAACCCACTCCAGTGTTCTTGCCTGGAGAATCCAGGGACAGGGGAGCCTGGTGCGCTGCTGTCTATGGGGTCGCACAGAGTTGGACACAACTGAAGCGACTTAGCAGCAGCAGCAGCCGCAGAGACGTTGCCCCGCTCGGCTCAGCACACTCTCAAATTAAAAGCAAAGGCTCTAATGAAGTCTGACAAAATCTGAGCTCCCCCTCTGGATGAGACTCTGAATGTTCAAGAAGGCTACTTAAAAGCCTCATCTGCATGCACAGTGATGAATGGTTTTCCCCATGAAGGTACACGGCGTCTTGAGAGGAGGGCATGGGCTGATGTGTATTGTTGTTCACCTGCTCCGTCGTGTCCAACTCTTTGTGACCCCATGAACTGCAGCAAGCCAGGCTTGCCTGTCCATCACCAACTCCCAGAGCTTACTCAAATTCATGTCCATGGAGTCAGTGATGCCATCCAACCATCTCATCCTCCGTCATCCCCTTCTCCTCCTGCCCTCAACCTTTCCCAGCATGAGGGTCTTTTCAAATGAGTCAGCTCTTCGCATCAGCTGGTCAAAGTATTGGAGTTTCAACTTCAACATCAGTCCTTCCAATGAACACCCAGGACTGATCCCCTTTAGAATGGACTGGTTGGATCTCCTTGCAGTTGCAGAGACTCTCAAGAGTCTTCTCCAACACCACAGTTCAAAAGCATCAATTCTTCAGTGCTCACCTTTCTTTATGGTCCAACTTTCACATCCATACATGACGACTGGAAAAACCATAGCTTTGACTAGACAGACCTTTGTTGGCGAAGTAATGTCTCTGCTTTTTAAGGCACTGTATAGGTTGGTCATAGCTTTTCTTCCAAGGAGCAAGCGTCTTTTAATTTCATGGGTGTAGTCACCATCTGCAGAGATTCTGGAGCCCAAGAAAATAAAGTCTGTCCCTGTTTCCACTGTTTCCCCATCTATTTGCCATGAAGTGATATACATTATATCTGATGTGTATATACATTATTAAAAAAAAAAAAAAAAGATAAACTCCTGGGGCTTTTCTTGCTTCTCCATGGTGGCACGTAAGCACAAAAGTTTGGAGAATGGGACTTCCCTGGTTGTCTGGTGGCTAAGACTTCAGGCTTCCAATGTCAGGGGCCTGGGTTTGATCTCTGGTCAGGGATTTCGATCCCACACGCTGCATCTAAAGATCACTCATGCCACAGCAAAGTCCCGGTGCAGCCAAATAAATAAACAAATAAAAGAAAGGACTTAAAGATTTTAAGTTTGGAGAACACTGTTCTAACCATTTCCTGAGATCTCTAGGATGCATGTCATGATTAGTTGTCATTTTCTTAATTTCAAAACTGTCTTTGATTTTGGGTGGAACCCTAGGAAAGCAATGGTGTGGAAGCATTTTCAGTCTGCAAAAACAGCAGTTCAGATTAATAAACACAGGGCCAGAGTCAAGGTCGATGAATATTTGAAGGTCTTCTGTACAGAGTCCCTGAGCTTGGGGTTGGGTATACAGAGGCTCACAGAACAGCCTGTCCTCATCCTCACAGAGGCTTGACTCTCCTCAGGAAGACATGCAGTAAAGATGATGACTTTGTAACATCACCACCTGTCACAACGCATCAGGAGGAAGTGGATCAAATACTTCCACTCTGGCGGTGGGGATTTTTGCATCTAAGGAGGAACAATTTGAGGCAGGGGCAGACTTTAGCATGTTCAATACCTACTAGAGCAAGGCTGCTTCCGATTTTAACTGTAAAAGAGTGTCATCAAAATAAAGGCCTCCTCTCCTCCCACACAGCATAAAACTGAAGAGGGATGAAGACACAGATGCTCAATGTTTAGATCAGCCTGGAGGCCACTTCCACTGCGTCATCTGTTTTTGTAAATGAAGTATTATTATAAGATAACACGGTCGTGCCCTCTTGATCGGTAGAAGAAGAGTAAAGTTCCCTCTACCCTTATAGGTGCGGTACCCGAGGCATGTGAATTAAACTGATAAAAGCGAGCTTATCAGTAGAATGATTCATGTACGCAGATGGAGGCCTTCACAGAAAAGGAATGGACACAAAAAAGGAGTTAAACTTTGGGACTTAATGCTCCATTTTGACAAAAGGGTGATAAATGACGGCAAGTGAATAGGAAATATGCTGAGGAAACTCACAGGATGTGAGGGTTATTTTTAGCAAGGGCTGTTCGTGCAAACTTCTCTTGGTGTCTTATCTCCAGTGTTGAGAGTCAGTCTCCTCTTCGTGGACCAAGAAAGGCACATCTCTCCCAAGAAATCTGGTCCCTGTCAGTTTCCATACTCTCTGTATTGCTTTCACGCTTCATCACAAGTAGCTAAGACAGAGCTCAGATTTAGCCTTTGCTAAATCACTAGTCTCTCAGCATGTCTGAGTCTTTATGACACCATAGCCTGTAGCCCTCCAGGCTCCTCTGTCCATTGGATGCTCCAGGCAAGAATACTGGAGTGGGTTGCCATTCCCTTCTCAAGGGGATCTTCCCGACCCAGGGATCGAACTTGGGTCTTCTGCAGTAGCCGGTGGGTTTTTTTAATCTTCTGAGCCACCAGGGAAGCCTTTCAGATAGCCTGCAAAACACAAAATGTCAGCTCTCTGGCCCAGCCCTGAAAAAAGACTTGCCAGCTCCTATTTATATGTCAGAGTACATTGCAGGGGGAAAAAAAAAAAAATAAAGGCAGATGGATTACAAGTAACGTGCTGATCCAAAACAGAACAAATTGAGCTCGATAAAACATACATTGACACTTTCCTTGAAGTTTTCTCTCACCTTTCTAGGAATGTACAAAGTGACTTTTCATAATGCATAAATAATCGTGCAACATTTACCAGGATGTGAAGTTCCTAACATCTTTCTGTTGTTAAAAAAGAGAAAAAAATTAATTATTTAAAAAAAAAAAAACCCGAGAGTGTCTCGGCGTTCCCGTAAAGCAGAGAAACAAACAGTCATATGGTGCATGTTAATTATTTCTATCCGGCCTCTCTGGCTATCAGCATCTAACTGTAAAATGAACAGCTCTTCCAAAATACCTATGCAAATATGAACTCATTCTCCTGATGTAATCTGCATTAAGCTGAATCATTTCCCAGAATAAATTCCAAGGGTACTTCTCATTGCGGTTGTTCTAGAAATAGGTCTTTACATACAGAGGCGGGTCTTTTATTCATTTATACAAAAATTTTTCAACAGGCTGGTAATTGAAGTTCTGAAGGCAATGGTTTCAAGTCTCGGGTAGCCTGCCTTGATCATGGAGGAACTTGTTTATCTTGAAAGGAAGAGTAGGAAAACATAAACTTTATTTTTTTCAGAGAAATTCTCAAAAGCATGATGGAAGTACAGATATAAACCGTTTTCCTCTCAACTCCAATAGGTACTCCTGACCCTAGAAATTCTTGTAACTGGTAGGCTTCTTCCATGCATAAACTTTATTCCTTACCTTTATTTTTTTAAGGGATGGGGTTAGACTTTCTTAACTTATTACAAAGGCTTTCTCACATGTGAGCAATTACTAACTCAAGGGCTCCAGCTCCAAAATCACTGCAGATGGTGACTGCAGCCACGAAATTAAAAGACTCTTGCTCCTTGGAAGAAAAGCTATGACCAACCTAGATAGCATATTGAAAGAGACATCACTTTTCCAACAAAGGTCCATCTAGTCAAAGCTATGGTTTTTCCAGTAGTCGTGTATGGATGTGAGAGTTGGACTATAAAGAAAGCTGAGCACGAAGAATTGATGCTTTTGAACTGTGGTGTTGGAGAAGACTCTTGAGAGACCCTTGGACTGCAAGGAGATCCAACCAGTCCATTCTAAAGGAGATCAGTCCAAAATGTTCATTGAAAGGATTGATGTTGAAGCTGAAACGCCAATCCTTTGGCCACCGGATGCAAAGAACTGACTCATTTGAAAAGACCCTGATGCTGGGTAAGATTGAAGGTGGGAGGAGAAGGGGACAACAGAGGATGAGATGGTTGGATGGCATCACCGACTTGATGGACATGAGTTTGAGTAAGCTCTGGGAGTTGGTGATGGACAGGCAAGCCTGGCGTGCTTCAGTCCATGGGGTCACAAAGAGTCAGAACACCACCAACAAAGACACAAACAGTTGAACAGGGCTGTTGTTTTTGAGAGGGAGCACAATCATTCCAAAATATTAATTGCTGTTATTTGACAAAAGTTTGAGAAATTTCTCCTTGGAGTGAGCACGCCACTAATGTGGAACGCAGTGTGGTACCAGCTGGCCACCTCTCTTTGGTTCCATGGGGGGCAGGGAGATCACACTGAATGTGATTGCAATGGCCCCAGAAAAGGCAATTTAGCACGTGTGGGTGAGCATTTTGTTACCAAGCCAAATCCATCTCACGGGCACAAAAGGCCACAAGAGGGATCGGGGTTGGCAGAAGCTGGCGTTGTCATTAAGGACACACGGATGGCGGCCAGGTCAGAGTGCCGGCTCAGGCTTTGGCTGAACAGGACTAGAACTGGCAGGGCTTTCCCAGAGGTGGTGCTTCCCAACACTGTTCCAAGATGCCCTGCCGTTTATCAGTTCAGAGCTCAGCCCACGAGAGCCAGCCGCATTCTTAGGAGAATGCCCTGGAACACACTCTGGACAGAGGATGGGTCTGGAACTTGGTACTGATTCTGGGAATTCAGCCGGCTGGTAAAGAATCTGCCTGCCAATGCGGGAGACCCGGGTTCGATCCCTGGGTCGGGAAGATCCCCTGGAGGAGGAAATGCTAACCCACTCCAGTATTCCTGCCTGGAGACTCCAATGGACGGAGGAGCCTGGCGGGCTACAGTCCATAGGGTTGCAAAGGGTCAGACAAGCCTGAAGTGACTAACACGTCTGCTGATGCTGGTGAGGAGGGGAGAGCCCGAGGTAGCTTCCTTCTCAAGAAACAGAGCTTTGGAAACACAGGGAAGGTCTCAGACGTGACTCACTGGGCTGATGACCCCAGGACGCACACTGCGAGTCGTTCGTTGCACGAGACACACTCAGGGTGCGGCGAAAAGACCCAGACTTGCCAGGTGGAAAAGTGGTTGCGGCTTAGGACACTCTCGCCTTCTGACTCAGAACATCTGCACACAGAGCCGAGATGTCTCCTTTCTGCCCGGACGCGATACGTCACTTCTCGGAAGATCCCACAGGCCTCAGGGCAGCTTAATCCTTGCTCCACAGCTACTGAGCATGTTCTCTGCAGCAAGAGAAGCCAGCGCAATGAGAAGCTTGCCAGTTGGGAGTCTGGGGCATGAGACACCTATCTCCTTGCACAGCCCTACAATAGACCTTTCTCCACTCCAGACGCTGGCATTTCAGTGTGCTCAGCCTCACCGTGTGTCGGGCACACGAGCTTGTGTTCGAGTCACACAGGGGCACTGCACACAGGGGCCCTGCAGAAGTGAGAGCTGAGGGGAGCAGAGACAGGACTCCGTGACCTCCGAGGGGATTGCTCAGTAGCCCTGGGAGGCAGCTGGGCGTCAACTGCTAGGGAGCGGGGTTAAGCAGGGAGAAGAACCACCGGCAAGGTGAGGCAAGGCTGGAGATGCAAAAGAGAGACGTGCCATCTGGATCAGGAGTGGGCTCAGCATTTGCCAGAGCTCAGTGGCATAGCTCTGCCCGGGGGTGACTCTGCCCCTCACTGGGGCAGACAACGGATGTGCTGAGCCTCAAGAAACCAAAAGGCACTCATTCGTGTCTGACGCTTTGCGACTCCGGGGACTGTAGCCCGCCAGGCTCCTCTGCCCGTGGGATTCTCCAGGCAAGAATACTGGAGTGGGTTGCCACCCCCTTCTCCAGAGGACCTTCGCGACCCAGGGATCGAAGCTGGGTCTCTGCATTGGCAGGCAGATTCTGTACCGTGTGAGCCACCAGGGAAGCTCATGTCTACAGAAACGCACACAGCAAAATCGTACGCTGTGATTTTCCAGCCTGTGGTTCTCTTTACACAGGCAGCAATGGGCGCCCGCCAAATACTCAGGGCTTCTGGAATTTCATCTCCATCCATCACCTCCCGTGAGCTGGGTCTAAAAGCAAAACCCAGCTGGCCCTCATGGGTTTCTGCAGTCCGCATTGCCAGACACTCTCATCCTTGGTAACACTGATCTGTGACCCCAACGTCAAGACTATCACTTTCACAGTTACGTACGGGCGTGAGCACGGTGGTGAAAAGTTCGAATGGCCTGACACACACACACACACACACACACACACACGTTTCTAGCTGAAGTCCAACAAGACAAAGCTGGGCCTTTTCATTTCAGCTCTCACGCTATAAACAAGTATCTTTTCCGAAGTATGCTGAGCAACGTGTTTCTTTTGCTTTTAGTGGTTTCTTTTTTTTTTTTTTTCAATGATCTGCTTTTTTGCAGTGATTTCACTGTTTAAGATGGTCCCCAGCTATAGTTGCTAAGCTGTTGTCTGATGTTTCTAAGCATGAGGCAGCTATGATGTGCCTTCTGGAGAAAATACATGTATTAGGAAAGCATTATTCATGCAGGGAGCTCAAACCCAGAGCTCTGTGACAAGCTAGAGGGGTGGCTTTGCGGTGGGACGTGGGAGGGAGGTTCAAGAGAGAGGGGACGTATGCCTACCTACGGCTGATTCCTGCTGATGAACCGCAGAGACCAACACAGTGTTGGAAAGCAAGAAGCCTCCAATGAGAAATAAACTAATTAAGAAAAAAAAGAAAGGCGTCCTTGAGGCATGAACGTTGGCTGTGATTTCACTGTCAAGGAATCAAGCGCATATTAAATGAGGTGTCTTTAGATAGGGCTTCCCTGGTGGCTCAGAGGTTAAAGCGTTTGCCTGCAATGTGGGAGACCTGGGTTCGATCCCTGGGTCGGGAAGATCCCCTGGAGAAGGAAAGGGCAACCCACTCCAGCATTCTTGCGTGGAGAATCCCATGGGCGGAGGAGCCGGGTGGGCTACAGTCCACGGGGTCGCAAAGAGTCAGACACGACTGAGCGACTTCACTTTCACTTTGGACAAAAGTGAGGTTATCGGTTGATTGGGTGATGGCAGTCTTGGGCCCACGGGCTCTGAGAGCCCAGCCCTGCGTTTGATCGGGAGTACGGTCAGTACAGCAAGTCCCGTACACACGGACCTTCAAGTTTGGAACTTTGACAAGATGCGAACGTGTGTGTGCATGTCCAGTGCTGGAACTGAGTTCACGTATCTAGCATATATTGTCGCCCGCATCCTCTACAAGGGTTGGGCTTCGGTGTGCTTCTCTGCACAGTCCTGTACAGGGGACGGTAGTTCAGTATCTGAATTTCAAAGCACAGGGCGTCTGGTAGTGAGTGTTAAAGCTGCAGTGATGTATCTGGTGAAAGTGAAAGTCGCTCAGTCGTGTCGGACTCTTTCCAACCCCATGGACTGTAGCCCACCAGTCTCCCCGGTCCATGGAATTCTCCAGGCAAGAATACTGGAGTGGGTTGCCCTTTCCTTCTCCTGGGGATCTTCCCCACCCAGGGATCGAACCTGGGTCTCCTTCTCCAGAGGACCTTCGCGACCCAGGGATCGAAGCTGGGTCTCTGCATTGGCAGGCAGATTCTGTACCGTGTGAGCCACCAGGGAAGCTCATGTCTACAGAAACGCACACAGCAAAATCGTACGCTGTGATTTTCCAGCCTGTGGTTCTCTTTACACAGGCAGCAATGGGCGCCCGCCAAATACTCAGGGCTTCTGGAATTTCATCTCCATCCATCACCTCCCGTGAGCTGGGTCTAAAAGCAAAACCCAGCTGGCCCTCATGGGTTTCTGCAGTCCGCATTGCCAGACACTCTCATCCTTGGTAACACTGATCTGTGACCCCAACGTCAAGACTATCACTTTCACAGTTACGTACGGGCGTGAGCACGGTGGTGAAAAGTTCGAATGGCCTGACACACACACACACACACACACACACACACGTTTCTAGCTGAAGTCCAACAAGACAAAGCTGGGCCTTTTCATTTCAGCTCTCACGCTATAAACAAGTATCTTTTCCGAAGTATGCTGAGCAACGTGTTTCTTTTGCTTTTAGTGGTTTCTTTTTTTTTTTTTTTCAATGATCTGCTTTTTTGCAGTGATTTCACTGTTTAAGATGGTCCCCAGCTATAGTTGCTAAGCTGTTGTCTGATGTTTCTAAGCATGAGGCAGCTATGATGTGCCTTCTGGAGAAAATACATGTATTAGGAAAGCATTATTCATGCAGGGAGCTCAAACCCAGAGCTCTGTGACAAGCTAGAGGGGTGGCTTTGCGGTGGGACGTGGGAGGGAGGTTCAAGAGAGAGGGGACGTATGCCTACCTACGGCTGATTCCTGCTGATGAACCGCAGAGACCAACACAGTGTTGGAAAGCAAGAAGCCTCCAATGAGAAATAAACTAATTAAGAAAAAAAAGAAAGGCGTCCTTGAGGCATGAACGTTGGCTGTGATTTCACTGTCAAGGAATCAAGCGCATATTAAATGAGGTGTCTTTAGATAGGGCTTCCCTGGTGGCTCAGAGGTTAAAGCGTTTGCCTGCAATGTGGGAGACCTGGGTTCGATCCCTGGGTCGGGAAGATCCCCTGGAGAAGGAAAGGGCAACCCACTCCAGCATTCTTGCGTGGAGAATCCCATGGGCGGAGGAGCCGGGTGGGCTACAGTCCACGGGGTCGCAAAGAGTCAGACACGACTGAGCAACTTCACTTTCACTTTGGACAAAAGTGAGGTTATCGGTTGATTGGGTGATGGCAGTCTTGGGCCCACGGGCTCTGAGAGCCCAGCCCTGCGTTTGATCGGGAGTACGGTCAGTACAGCAAGTCCCGTACACACGGACCTTCAAGTTTGGAACTTTGACAAGATGCGAACGTGTGTGTGCATGTCCAGTGCTGGAACTGAGTTCACGTATCTAGCATATATTGTCGCCCGCATCCTCTACAAGGGTTGGGCTTCGGTGTGCTTCTCTGCACAGTCCTGTACAGGGGACGGTAGTTCAGTATCTGAATTTCAAAGCACAGGGCGTCTGGTAGTGAGTGTTAAAGCTGCAGTGATGTATCTGGTGAAAGTGAAAGTCGCTCAGTCGTGTCGGACTCTTTCCAACCCCATGGACTGTAGCCCACCAGTCTCCCCGGTCCATGGAATTCTCCAGGCAAGAATACTGGAGTGGGTTGCCCTTTCCTTCTCCTGGGGATCTTCCCCACCCAGGGATCGAACCTGGGTCTCCTGCATTGCAGGGGAACTCTTTACTGCCTGAGTCGCCAGGGAAACCCTGGAGCCGCCGGGGAAATACAACGTAGCTGATATTACTATACTTCTCAGGGTACTGTGCTGTAAGATTAAACACATTTTCTTTATTTATTGTGTTTTTTTATTTTTATATATTATTATTAAAGGAGATCCAACCAGTCCATTCTAAAGGAGATCAGTCTTTAGACTGATGTTCTGGGTGTTCTTTGGAAGGAATGATGCTAAAGCTGAAACTCCAGTCCTTTGGCCACCTCATGCGAAGAGCTGACTCACTGGAAAAGACTCTGATGCTGGGAGGGATTGTGGGCAGGAGGAGAAGGGGACGACAGAGGATGAGATGGCTGGATGGCATCACGGACTGGATGGACGTGAGTCTGAGTGAACTCCGGGAGGTGGTGATGGACTGGGAGGCCTGGCGTGCTGCGATTCATGGGGTCACAGAGTCGGACACTGAGGGACTGAACTGAACTGAACTGACTTGTGTGAATATGTACTATGTAGCCAATTGTGTTAGTTGGGTCCCGTGGCTAAATTTGTTGGACTCGTGAACAAATTGGATTTGTGAGCTCCCTGTCAGTGGAACTCCTTTCCATAGAACGTCAGCATTAGGAATAATGGGAAGCGTCCACGCTTCAGCGCCCCAAGCTTTCTTCGGAAACTTCCCTCTTCCTCCAACCGCCCTCTGTCACTTAAAACCCACACCTCATCGTGACGTCCTCTCATGCACCCAAACGGCCGCCTGCTTCCCACAAGCCTCACTTCAGGACTTCTCTGCTCTGGCCTCTCTCTCCATCCTCAAAGCTCCCTCCCCCCTCTTCTGGACACTGATTTCACAGCTGAATTGTCACTGTGATACATTAGCTGTTCTTCCCAGTCCCAGCTCCTTCTGTCCTTTCTGTAGCCTAGACAAGCTACAGGCTCTACATCCAACCTCCTCACCTTTCGTTTCTCCCCTTGAGCTGTTACCCCATCTGCAAAGTTCAGCTGAAATGCCACCTCCTCCAGGAAGCCCTCTGGGATGCTTACCTTTCAGGCTGAGTGCTGTTCCCTGTGATCCAGGAGCCGTAGCAGCCTGAAGCTCTGGTTTGATGAACTCGTGGAGCTGACTTCTTTGGTTATTTCCACCGATCGCATGGCCAAACACTCCTTGAAGGCAAAAGAGTAACCTCGTGGCACTTTTGGAGGTCATTCATAGCACTCTGCACAGCTGCTGATTGAACTTTTCAGCCGTTTTAAGCACATCAAGACTTCCAACAACAAGGGTTGCCTTCTGGATAAAATACAGGGTGCTTGGTTAAACATGAATTTCAGATAAATGAAGACGGCTTTTTTCAGTATAAATCTGTCCTGGATATTTCCTGAGATATGTATGTGCGTGCTAAGTCACTTCAGTTCAGTCAGTTCAGCCGCTCAGTCGTGTCTGACTCTGCGACCCCATGAATCATAGCACGCCAGGCCTCCCTGTCCGTCACCATCTCCTGGAGTTCACTCAGACTCACGTCCATCGAGTCCATGATGCCATCCAGCCATCTCATCCTC
>SJYT01006114.1:128967-210004 GCA_006410635.1 Cephalophus harveyi | reverse complement strand
GCAGGGCATGGGGGTTTGATCCCTGGTCCGGGAGGGGGGGGGTGGGGTGGGGTCTAAGATCCCATGTGCCTAGTGACCAAATATCCGAAATACAAGCAACGAGGAGACGGTTGTAACAAATTCAATTGAAGACGTTAAAAATGGCCCACGTCAAAAAAATCTTTAAAAAATAAAACAAAATTTAAAATAAAGAAGGGAGAATACTCATGAAAAATGGAGGCTTCTGTCTGCATCTTTTGAGTCTCAAATGTCTTCACGCCAACTCTGGGGTTCTGAGTGGGTGCCCATCATTTTCCCCCCTGACCCCGATGGTCTTACCCTGCACACGTCAGCCACCGCCTTCCACTGCTGATCATCTATCAGTTATCCACGGTGCCTCGTCTCCACAAAATAAATTTCATACATCCGGCCCCAGTTCATGTCTTCCTGTTTTCTTGGCGCCTTTGTCTGCAATCTCACAGTTCAGGATCACCCAACCCAAGCAGCCCCTTCCAGCCGCTGGCCCCCACCTCCTTTGATGGTTTGTCGAACGCCACTGTGATCAGAAGACGCAAACCCAGATGGTGCTGCGGGGCATTTCGCGGAAAGGCAGCTCCCAGATTCCAGCCGAGGCTTCGCCCAGGCGGCGAGAGTATCTCCCCCTTGCTCTCTGCATCTTTGCTTCCCACCCCCCACCCCCAGTCTCCCCGGGGCGCCTGCGCTTGCCTTCTTGCAGTTCCGGTCGCGTGCGCATCCCTGATCTGGATGGAGAGAAGGACGCACACACGTTCCCGGTACCCACCCCACCCCACGCCCTGCGTCTGCACACCCCCCGGAGTGGAACATCTTCTTATCAACGCGTGGGCACCAACCACTCTCCCTCGGCGGGGAGGGGGGTCCCGGAGTGCTGGGGGAGCTTGCTACTGCAAGCCTTTCCCAGGTGGTCCCTCGGTGTCTGTCTTCACCATGGGCCGCCTCTCCTGATGGCACCAGCCCGTTGAGAGGTGAGGACCGCGGTGCCCGCGATGAGCGGAGGCTCACACCTGCGCATCCGCGCAGCCTCACGCTGACTCTCGGGGGCCGGGCAAGCCTCTGGGCCCTGGAGACTTGCAGGATGTTCGTCTCGGAAACCAGGGTGCTCCCAGCGGGCTTCAGCCACCCTGGGCTGCTCCGCTGGCCCCAAACTCACCCCGTCTCTGTACACCCCTTGGACCTGCTCGGGCCAGACCTGCTCTCACACCCCAGCACCCACAGGATCTGCTTCCACCCTTCGGTCAAGTCAAAGTGTTGAGTCTCTCAGCCACCTTGACTGTGAGACCCCCTGGATTGTAGCCCACCAGGCTCCTCTGTCCACGGGACTCTCCAGGCGAGAATACTCGAGTGGGTTGCCATGCCCTTCTCCAAGGGATCATCCCGACCCAGGGATCAAACCCTGGTCTCCCATATTGCAGGCAGACTCCTTACTGTGTGAGCCATCAGGGAAGCCTCACCCTTGTCAGCCTCGTGCCAATTAACTCTCCAGCTAAGGGTTCCTCCCAAACACCTTATGAAAAATTTCACCCAAAACCTTGACACTATATGTTACCCCCACCCCACCACCGTGAATCTGTTCTCCTTGGATCTCACCTCCTGCTCACATATTGGATGCTTGATGTGTGGATCATGCCCACCAGGCTTCCCTAGTGGCTCAGATGGTAAAGAGTCAGCCAGCAATGCAGGAGACCCGGGTTTGATCCCTGGGGTCGGGGAGATTCCCCTGGAGAAGGCAATGGCAACCCACTTCAGTATCTTTGTCTGTAGAGTCCCATGGAGAGAGGAGCCTGATGTATTTATTGAGTGAATGCCAGGTACCAGTGGAAAGAGCTGGAAGGGGTGCAAGTAGATGCATAGAAGGATTAAAATGGGGAGACAAGAAGGACTTCCCTGGTGGTCCGGTGGCTAAGATTTTGCCTTCCACTGCAGGGGGGTGTGGGTTCGTTTCCTGGTTGGGGAGCTGAACACCCACCTGCCCTGTGGCCAAAAAAAAAAAAAGCATAAGACAAGCAGTGTTGTAATAAATGCAAAAATGACTTAAAATGGGGCACACCAAAAAAAAAAAAAAAAAAGGGAAAAGAAAAAAATCCCGGGGAGAGACTACCCTGGCTTTTCAGAGCTCCTTGCCTTTTCCTTTAAAATGTGTAATTTAGACATAAACTACAGCTATCGAACGAGCTCTAACAGATCTCTTGTTCTCTATCAGCACTCGGGTATTAGAACCATCTGCCCCCGTGATGATGATTAGGATGACGCACTTCTCAGACACCGGAGCGTTCCAGGAAAGCGGTGCTCTGCTGTGATTGAGACTGAAATCTGTTGGCAAATATTATGATCTCCAGGTAGAAATACGATGCACCACATGTCTTAGCAAAACAAAATGAACAAATACAGAGTACAAAAAAAAAAAAAAATTTCTTTTCCTTTCTATTTCCATGTCCCCTTTACGATGCTTTTAAGTGAGACGTTTCTGGAACTTTCCAGGGGGTCGGTTGGATAAGACTCCAAGTTCCCAGTGCGGGGGGTCTGGGTTCTTGGCAATTAAGACCTGGCACAGCCAGATAAATATTTTTTTAAAAATTTATTTTAAAAAGTGAGCCATTTCTGCCTACAATGGGACGATGAAAAGTTATCCTTTTCATCAGGAGACTCTGAGTCCTCTAGTGCTGTGCGTGTGCGTGCCAAATCACTTCGGTCGTGTCTGACTCTTTGCAACATGACCAGGCTCCTCTGTCCATGGGATTCTCCAGGCAAGAATACTGGAGTGGGGTGCCACTCTCTTCTCCAGGGGATCTTCCCGACCCAGGGATGGAACTCGTGTCTTCTGCTTTGGCAGGCGGTTTCTTTACCACGAGGGCCGCCTGGGAAGCCCCTGAGCCCTCTCAATTCATGAGCTAAGGAACGCGAGCCACCGACTCGGCTGTGAGTAGCCTGGTAGCCAGGTGGTGAATTTGTCTCATCTTTCTCGCCTCTCTTTGCTGCTTTCTCTTTCTCTCATATGTCGATCTGGCAGGAGCCAAGGATTACATTTCTGATTCTGTGCTTCTCCTCATCATCTAAGTCTGGTGGTGTTGGTGGTGATTTAGTCGCTAACTCGTGTCTGACTCTTGCAACCCCATGGACCGTAGCCTGCCGGGCTCCTCTGTGCATGGGATTCTGAGCGCTGGGTAAACTCCAGGGCCCCAAGCAGCCATGTGGCTCTTGAACAGGATTTGATCTCTGAGTAACAGATATGTCCGGCAGAATGAGAAGGGTGAACGACAGAGAAGACCGCATCCTGCTTCCTTAGGTAGATTCCACTGTTAATCGCCAAGCTCCTTTCTGACACACTGCTCCCTTCTGAGATGCAGAAGGTAGACAGCCTAACCAGACACATCCTTCAAACCGGTCCTCTGCCCGCCTCTGCCCCCAGCCTTCTGCTCACACTCAGAACAGGAGCCTGCGATGGAATTAGCGTGTCTAAAAATACCACTGAATAAACACACACAATCTAAAACACAAAGGGAGGCAGAATTATGGGCATGCTTAAATGGCAACGGCAGAGCTTAAATTACAGGTCTGAAAAGCGTGATCTTTTCTTTGAAGGCTCTGTTCTCCTTTTTAAAAAAAAAAAAAAATGTTCCAATTTGACAAAAACAGAATACAACACAGAGCCTTTGAAAGGGAAAACAGGAGGCAGCCGGCACTAATTCAGTTTAATTAATGCCATCCTGTTCTTTGGTCTATAAACAGTTATTGAAAATGCAAGATGCCTATACGTGCGCTTCCTCCCACGTTCTCAGCTCTTTTGCAAAACCATTTCATCACGCGTCCGTTGCTACCAAGAATGGAAGCCTAAATTAGGCCAACGGCACTTCCATGCTTCCTATAGAATGACTTCATTTTTACTACTCGTCTGGACATCGTGGTGGGCTGCCGTCTATGAGGTCGCACAGAGTCGGACACGACTGAAGCGACTTAGCAGCAGCAGCAGCTGGACATCTTGGGGCACTCTCCCCTTTGGGTCAGCTAGAACTAGAACAAGTCTGATAAAACTGTCCACCAACATCTCTAAAATCATGCTTTTAAAAAAAATAGTAATAACTGGCACCATTTTTTTTTCCAACAAACGGTTTTAGCCATGGACACCTATGGATAGTAAGAAAATGATCCTTTACACTGCCTCTAAAATGAACTAAAATACCACGCTCTGGGCAGTAGGAAGACACAATAGGCAAATCTGCCTTATTTTTGTTTCTTTTTATTATTTTTGTAAAAATAAAATTATGTATTTTTGGACCACAAAGAAGGCTGAGTGCTGAAGAATGGATGTTTTTGAACTGTGGTGTTGGAGAAGACTCTTGAGTCCCTTGGACTGCAAGGAGATCCAACCAGTCCATCCTAAAGGAGATCAGTCCTGAATATTCATTGGAAGGACTGATGCTGAAGCTGAAACTCCAATCCTTTGGCTGCCTGATGGGAAGAGCTGACTCATTTGAAAAGACCCTGATGTTGGGAGGGATTGGGGGCAGGAGGAGAAGGGGACGACAGAGGATGAGATGGTTGGATGGCATCACCGACTCGATGGACATGAGTTTGAGTAAACTCCGGGAGTTGGTGATGGATAGGGAGGCCTGGCGTGCTGCAGTCCATGAGGTCACAAAGAGTTGGACACGACTGAGTGACTGAACAACCCACCTGTGTCCAGGGGGAATCCCGGTATGAGGCCCTCCTCCTGAGGATCCTACAGAGGATTAGGTGAGTCGAGCGTCTGCAGCAAACACCCTGTGACCCTTTCCTGCCCAGTTCTCCACGGCTGCCTTCACCCTGGAGCTCAGATGGCTCCAGCAGAGGCCACGCAGAGGAGAGGAGGGCCCAGGGCAAAGACCTGCTCATCTCTTAACACAGGAAGGTCTGAAAAGGAGGAGGGACCTCCACAAGCGATGTAGAAGGCTCGGCCAGGAAGGAAGGATGAGCCAGGAGGCCGGCGGGCCCCGGGGAAGCACCCAGGGTGCTGAGAAACCCTTAGAAGAACAAAACCCTGAGATATAGCCCCGGGGCTCCGGGTGGTTCATAATTACCGCTGTCCTCCTTGCGAACTGAGAGGGTGTGGGTGGAGAGGCTGGAAGGCAGAATGCCGCGGGCCTGGGAGGGAACCGGGGGTCAGAAAATGGAGAGAGGGCTTCCCTGCTGGACCAGAGGTTAAGAAATCAGCCTTGCAATGCGGGGGGCGTGGGTTCGATCCCGGGTCCTGGGAGATCGCACAGTCCCCGCAGCAACTAACCCTGTACGTCCCAAGTATTAAAGCCCACATGGCCCAGAGCCTGTGCTCCACAAGAAAAGAAGCCACCGCAATGGGAAATCTGAGCACTGAAATGGCAGAGGAGCCAGCCAGAAATGCAGTAATTAATATTGTTGTTCAGTAACTCAGCATCTGACTCTCTGCGACCCCACGGACTGCGGCACACCAGGCTTCCCTGTCCAGCACCAACTCCCAAAGCCTACTCAAAACTTACGTCCATCACGTCGGTGACGCCAGCCAAGAAAAGGAAATGTAAAAAGCAGGCATGGACCACTATCCTGAAAAGCCTGCTCCCAGAAAAGCAGAGAGAGAAACGCGAAGGATGTGACGGCTTGAGCCTGGGTTATATTTAAAAGCAGAAACATCTACCAGTAAAGGAATAATTAGGTAGTCTTGTTATACACCCTGGGATGAAAGTGTATGGAGCTAATAAAACCCAGGGCGCTTGCTATTTCTGTTTCTGCTCCTGATTGGTACCGAGAATGCCGGCGTTCATCACAAGATTGAAGGGAGGCCGGCTCTCGCATGTGGGAAATCTCACCATGCAGAGACGCTCAGCTGGGAGGGGTCGGAAGTTGGGCCAGACCTTTCCAAGGGTGGCCGGACCCCCGGCTGCAGTGCCTGGAACACTGGGCTCGAGATAAACAAGATACATCATTTTGTTCCATGCTTGTTTCCTTATCAGCTGCAGCAAGAAAGTTTAAAATCTCCCTGGCTATTAAAAAAAAAAAAAAATTATTTCCTATTTAACACGTGAGCTTAAGGATATTTTAATTCATGCAGCTTCATGCAAAAAAAGCTCTTAGATTACTGAAAATTAATTCTGTGAACACCCTCCGCAAGAAGCTTCTTAAATATGCGTTCATTAATAAACTGTGTGTGCGTGTGCTGCTGTGTGCGCCGTGTGGAAACACATCTTAAAGCCGAGTTCCAAAGCCCCGCGTGGCGACTTTGTGCAAACTCAGCTTGGTGACCAACAAGTGTCTGAGCCGTGATGGATGGTTCTTGCCCAGAGGACCTTTCCCAGGGGATGACACAGCAGACTCAGAAGTTTCTGCAGGTTCTGATCGTTACAAGTTGGCACGCACAGGCTTTTCTCTGCCACTTTCTTGGAAATTCATATCGCATCCTTTCTACTTGCTAAGTAAGGTTCACCCTTGCATCTCTGCAGAGCCGAGCTTTTGTTCTGCTGAAAGGACCAGACGTGGGATCCAACCTCGCCAAGGGGAGGGGCCTTTTCAGGTCAAGGGTCCCATGAATTATGTCAACTTAAGAACGACCTTCATGAAGCTTTTTTTTTTTTTTTTTTTGCTTGCATACCTACCGCACCAAAGCTCAGAGGTGCAAAGGGTGAACACAGAACCTTTATGCAAATGTCACATTTTACTTTCAAATTCCTAAGCCCAGTTATCCATGATGTCCCAGAAAATCGGTAAGAACTTTAAAAAAAGCAGATAAGGGATAATGGTCTCTGGCAGACCAATTACAATATAGGCTTAAAATTATCTTTTTGCAAACTTGTTCTCAGCTCTTCCGTTCTTTTGATTTATTTGAACCATGACTTTTTATCTCAGAGTCCAGTCCCTCGTTTTAGGTGACCTGCTGATATGTTTATATTGAAGGAAGTGGAGGAAATGCAATTTCTCTTCCACGGAGAGGAGAGAGATTTTTATCCTTATAGACAGTCTTGCCGACATGGCGGGGGCAGAGAGGCGAAATTGCCACTATCTGTGAGAGGTTTCCTTAGAGATGTCATGAAAGCCATTGCATTAGAAAAAAAAAAAAAAATCTTTCATTCTCATATGAATTTCCCAATGCCCAAAAGATACATATGTTGTTACGACTTGGAGATGCTATTCTATGGGAAAAAAAAAAAAAAACAAAACTATAGAGTTGTTATAGAAGGAATCCCACAAAGATTTTTCCAACAGACAAAGAAGATTTGTATAACATCATTGCTATCGATTGCATCATTGACATTGAATTAGCTGTTCCTGTTATATGGTGGTGTTCACTGAATTCATAAAGGTCATTCTGGTGAAGAGGTCTGAAAACATGGAGATGAAATAATCGTGAGTCTGTAATACTCAGCCTTTTTTTTTTTTAATCTCTGAAATAATGCTTTGGAACTGTGGTGCTGGAGAAGACTCTTGAGAGTCCCTTGGACTGCAAGGAGATCCAACCAGTTCATCCTAAAGGAAATCACTCCTGAATATTCATGGGAAGGACTGATTCTGAAGCTACAATCCTTTGGCCGTCTGATGCAAAGAGCTGACTCATTTGAAAAGACCCTGATGCTGGGAAAGATTGAAGGCAGGAGGAGAAGGGGATGACAGAAGATGAGATGGTTGGATGGCATCACTGACTCAATGGACATGAGGTTGAGTAAGCTCCGGGAGATAGTGGAGGACAGGGAAACTTGGCGTGCTGCGGTCCATGGGGTCGCAAGGATTCGGGGAAGATCGAGGGACTCAGCAATAACAACACATACTATGAATCAAATTCTGACACTTTTCACATATGCTGGGGACGACGGGCGCCTTTTTCTAAAATATACATTTTAAGACTTTCATATAAATTTCCACATTCTGCTACCACCTACGCATCTCCAGACAGTCTTAATCACCAGGACTTCTAAAACATTTAATAGAATAATAGAATTTTTTTTTTTTTCTTTTGCCAATTAACATCTTAGCACTTACTTTAATATCAGAAATATTTTAAAGGTTTCTCTCATATCGGCAGAAAGTCCCCTCATGCAGGGAGCTGTGAGTCAAACACCTACTTTCAGTTCAGAGGCAAAACCGTTTCCCTTATTATCCCAGATTTTGGTGATTTGCGTTTTTGTGATTGTCGTTCACAGACCAGGAATTGACTGTGAATTCTAACCCAACATCTGAATGTAAGGTGTTGAGGAAAAGATTTCCCTGGGGGTTCGGTGGCTAAGACTCCAAGCTTCCAGAGCAGGGGGGCCTGGGTTCAATCCCTGATCAGGGAACTTCGTTCTATGCTGCAACTAAAGATTCCCGCATGCTGCAACTAAGACTCGGTACAGCCAAATAAATTAATTTTTTTTAATTTTTAAAAAAGGAAAACAAGAAAAAATTGTAAAACACCGTTTTAAAGTGTTGAGCAAGCATCACACTTTCACCCCAAATGTTAGACATTCGGCCAGAGAGGAAAGGAATAAAAACCTTGACATTCTGGAAGACCATGTCTTTATTACGAGCAGAGATATTTAGTGGGTAGGTGTTATCTCTACTCACGAAACCTCAGACTCGAGAGTGTGAAGCTGGGGCTTCGGCCGTAAAGAGAAATCGCCTTCCAGCAGCCCCCCTTAAAGGATCCCATGTCCTAAACCCTTCACAGAGCAGCCCACACAGAGACACTGGAGGGAGACGAGAATGTTTCCTTAAACACATCCATCCCCTGCCATTCAAGGGTCGATGACTTAAGGCCACGCCTACATCATTTAAAGAGAACCGAGATGCAGGGAGGAAAATGAAGAAGCAAGAAGGGCGTGTTCACTTCCTTCGATCCGGCGATGTTGGAGGTGCAGGCTTATCCATTCCGGGCTCCTGCTAACATCCTGAAAGCTTGTAGACTTTTGTCAACTTGCAGCACGGTTACGTCCCTACCAGCCATCACAGGCTGAAAGTACTGTTAAGCAGAAAAGGCTTTGAATACACCTCACCTGACAAACATCACGGATTAGCCCGCCTACCCCACACATGCTCAGAACACACAGTGTTGGCCAACACAAGGGCGGTCATCTAACACGGAGCCTGCGTGCTGAGAAAATGCCGAATGCCTCACATCATTTCCTGGATACTGCGCCAAAAGTGAAACAGTTTGGGGGTCGTTTGGGGCCCCGAAGAGCTCCAGAACCACAGTGCTTTCTGTCTCAGCAGAGAGAAGAATCCAGAGAGACAAAGTGGTAAATAAAAATAAAAATAAAAAAGACATTGCTAAGTTGTGTCTGACTCTTTGCATCCCCGTGGACTGTAGCTCACACCAGGCTGCTCGGTCCAGGGGATTCTCCAGGCGAGAATACTGCAGTGGGTTGCCATTTCCTTTTCCAGGGGGAATCTTCCCGGCCCAGGGATCGAACTGAGGTCTCCCGTATTGCAGGTGGATGCTTTACGACTGAGCTATACAGGAAGCCCAAAGTGCTGGGTAAGACGTGATTGATTAGAATAAGATGCTTGTAAGGCTTACAGGTGGGACGGTGAGGGGTGCCGGGCCCCGAGTACTTAGTGGGGGCTACAGTTTTAGAATCAATGGAAAAGTGGGGAGCGGGGAGAAGACCTTTGTGTCTCTGGAGTGGACAGGGTGCTTCCGTCATCAGCTCCTCCTCCAAGTTGCGCAGGGGAGTTTTCTTACCCCTGCGTGGTCAGGCTAGGCCATGGTTCAAATTAGACCTAGGCTCAAATTACTGTCGGAGAAGGCAATGGCACCCCACTCCAGTACTCTTGCCTGGAAAATTCCATGGACTGAGGAGCCTGGTGGGCTACAGTCCATGGGGTCTCAAAGAGTCGGATACGACGGAGCGATTTCACTTTCACTGTGTGTGTGTTTTTCTCTGTGTGCAGAGAGCATGTCCTAGACGCCTTTAACTGACTGCGCTCACTGGGCAGGATGTGGGTTTTTTCTGACATCACTGTTTTATTGTTTGGGGGCAGTTCTGTGTGGTTCTAGCGCATGGTTTTGTTGCTAAGCAAGCCTGCCTGGTTGGTGTTTAAGCAAACCTGCTTTCTTGAGTGAATAGTAACGTACAGCGGTCTCCCATACTTTTTCTGCTTAAAATCCCCGGATGGGATTAACTGTATAATCACCCACGTTGTGCCTTCAGTCTACTCCCTGTGAAAAGCTAAAAGCAGAATGGTCTTAAGTGTTTGGGTTGTTCACCCTCCAATCACAGGCTGCTAAGGAGGAGGGCTTCCCATCACTCGCCTGGGAAAAGAGCGACGTTCAAAATCTGAACTGTGGTGTCTGCTGAACGCATATGTCTTTCTGCCCCCGGAACGTAAAGTGGAAATTCCGAACGCCAGGGCGCGTCTCTACTTGTTTCTGTTGATGAAGTTGATTCAACGGTGATGTGGAGCCCAAGGCATCTTGAACCCAGAACGGCCCCTGGGGACGTCCGGGTTTCAGTTCTGTGCCCCGGCGTCTTCCTCACGGTGTCTTACCCCCACGGCTCTTCAGGGACCCACCCCCACGCTTTTCACCACTAACCACCTTTGCCCGGGACCCAGCTGGGCTGATCCTATCTGATCCGAAGAGGTTTGAGAGACGAGCACCCACCTATGGATGGTCACAACCTCTCAAATAAAAGAAAATGATAAAGACAGCGTTCTGCTCCATAGTCAAAGTGATGATTTTTTCAGTGGTCATGTATGGATGTGAGAGTTGGACTCTAAAGAAAGCTGAGCAGTGAGGAATGGATGCTTTTGAACTGTGGTGTTGGAGAAGACTCTTGAGAGTCCCTTGGACTGTAAGGAGATCCAACCAGTCCATCCTAAAGGAAATCAATCCTGAATATTCACTGGAGCGACTGATACTGAAGCTGAAGCTCCAATCCTTTGGCCACCTGATGAGAAAAACTGACTCCTTGAAAAACACCCTGATGCTGGGAAAGACTGCAGGCCGGAGGAGAAGGGGGCGACAGAGGATGAGATGGTTGGATGGCATCACCGACTCGATGGAAATGAGTTTGAGCAAGCTCCAGCAGCTGGTTATGGACAGGGAAGCCTGGCGGGCTGCGGTTCATGGGGTCGCAAAGAGTCAGACACGACTGTGCTGAACTGAACTGAACTGAAAGGCTGACCTTTCCCCAGGACGAGGGGTAGTCCCACCTGGATTCAGTCATACCTCCTTTGTTAACGCTCACTGGAACTTGCCTGGTGGTCCAGTGGTTAAGCATCTGCCTTGCAAGCAATGCAGAGGATGCAGGTTTGACCCCCTAGTTGGAGAGCTAAGATCCCCCAGGCCTCAAAGCAACTACTGAGGCCACGGGCTCCACAGCTAGACAGGCATGGGCCACCACGAAGATTCTCTATTCTGCAACTAAGACCTGTCACAGCCAAAGCAGTAAATAAATATTCAAAAAAGAAAGAAAGAAAACACTCACTAAAAATGCCAGGACATTCCAGGGGCCCTTGATCTACTAGACAAGAAAAGGTTTGCAGCAACTTACCAGGTGCGCATCCTCAGTTGCTCAGCCGTCTCCGACTCTTTGTGACCCCGTGGACTGTAGCCCGCCAGGCTCCTCTGTCCCTGGGATTCTCCAGGCAAGAAGACTGCAGTGGGTTGCCTTTTCCTCCTCCAGGGGATCTTCCCCAACCAGGAACCGAACTTTCGTCTCCTGCATCTCGTGTACTGGCAGGCGGATTCTTTACCACTGAGCCTCCCGGGAACAGGACTCGCTGGGAAGCGTGTGGATTCCCTGTGGGAGTGGCTACATCTCAGAACAGACACGTGGGCGGTTAATTTCACTCCGAGTGACTGTGGCGGACAAGAGGTGCGGCTGGAGTCATCTGAGAAAAGTACTGCTAGACCCGGGTTTTATTCCTACGGCCTCATCTCTTGCTCTGTTGCGTGTGGCCGTGGGAACGTCCACTGTTGAGAGCTTAGAATCCCAAGCAGAGTGGTTTACCCAGCAGTACACTCTTCTGGAGAGTCCACACTGAATTAGGAAGAATTTTTCTTTTCTGAATACTTTTCTCTTTGGCTCATATTTTCTTTTTTTTTTAGATCAGTGTTTTGGTTCACAATGATTTTAGATTTACAGAAGAGTTCTAAACAGAACCTGGAGAGACCTCCCCCACGGTTCAGGGGCTAAGACGCTGAGTTCCCAATTCAGCGGGGGCCCAGGTTCAGACCCTGGTTAGAGAACTATATCCCACATGCAGCAACCAAGACCCAGCCAAATAAATAAATGCACACTGTAAAACAGAGCACAGAGACATCCCATATAGTCTTCACTCATTTTGGCTAATATTAACATCTCACTTAAGCACGGCACGCTGGTCAAAACCAGACATTGAGACGTCACTGCTCACTGTATTTCAGGCTTGATCAGGTTGTACAATGATATTTTTTCTGTTGGAGGACACCATACTCTATTTTGTTATTATACCTTAGTCTCCTTTGCACTGTGACGGTCCCTGAGTGTCTCCTCACTTTTCATCATCCTGACAGTTAGGTATTTCTTAGAATGTCCCTCCATCTGAGTCTGTCTGGTGTCTGTCTGGATATTAAACTGGAGTTAAGCCTGATGCTGGGAAAGATTGAGGGCAGGAGGAGAAGGGGACGACAGAGGATGAGATGGCTGGATGGCATCACCCACCCGATGCCCATGAGTTTGAGCAAACTCCAGGAGTTGGTGATGGACAAGGAGGCCTGGCATGCCACGGTTCATGGGGTCACAAAGAGTCGGACACGACTGAGCGACTGAACTGAACTGATGGGTTTTAAACGGATAAATCTTCAGAGCTGAGGTACCCTTTCCACCACGCCATATCAGGGGTCCACAACTTCCACATGGCTCACCAGTAGACACCGGGAACCGTGATCACTTGGTGAAGATAATTAAGTTTCTGCACTGTGAATCTCTCCATGTTTAGGGCAGTCAAGGGACTTTTAAAAAATGCATTCATTTTCAAATTGCCTAAAGTCAGAGCCATTTCTTATTTCTATGGACTTTTTTTTTCTATTCTCAATTTACTTCTAATTCAATTTCACCTTTGTTGTTTTCTTCTAGGAGGAGGAAAAAAAAAAAAAACAGTTCTTAAACACCACACTCCTCCCAGAACTCTCCTGCTGAAACCTGGAGCTATTCTTGGTTGGGATGAAAGGAAACCCATAGTTTAGGCATCTCTGAGGTACGAAGCAATGTAATGAATATTTTATATACGTTTCCTACTTACGTTTCACAAGAGCCCTCTAAATTAAATATTAACAGACCAGTTTTCTTTTCTTTTTTTTTTTCAAACGAAAGAACCAATTTTCCCAAGGCCACCGGTACAGACGGAAAGTCATAAAACAAGTAGGGGAGAACCCAAATGTTTTAAGCCAGAAGGTGTAAGGTCACCTACTAGCTGTTCAAATTTGACCCCTGCCACTCCAGTATACAGACCTCCCTCCCTGCAAATAAAAGAAGTATAACATATTTACAGCGTATTTCCTTACATCCCTGCCTTGGACACTTTGTCCTGCAGCCCCCAGGCTCCAAGTGGCCCCCTCAGGTATGACTCATCCTGCAAAACTAGCTGAAGCCCACCTCCTCCAGGGAGCTCTCCCTGACTGCAACAGGGACATTTTCCCTCTTGTGCTCAAAGCATCTTCTCTAGCACTGGCTGGTTCTGAATGCTGTCTGCCCTCCCCTGGGTCCAGCTTGTCAGACAGGTTAGCCCGCCCTGTACCACGCCTTGGGAAGACACGCGTGTGTCAGCCCTGAGGAGCTGTGCATCTGCAAGGACCATCACACATACACACACACGCACACACACCCCACCCCGGTCAGGACTGCCCTTCCGTTGCTGGGCTGGAACCTTGCATTGCATCCTGTGAACTACACCAAGGTCCTGGCTTCAACCCCTTCCTGGGGCTGGCCCTGATATTTGTCTCATGAACAAGTTCACCAATCGCAAAGTCTTCACCAAGACGGCTATCACAGGTGAGGCCAACTGCTGTGGATGAAATAACAAGCGACGAGGGTGTATTGCACAACATGGGGCGTGTAGCCCATACTTTATAGTAACTGGAGATGGAGTATGGGCTTCCCCCAGTGGCTCAGTTCTGTTCAGTCGCTCAGTCGTGTCCGACTCTTTGCAACCCCATGAACCGCAGCACGCCAGGCATCCCTGTCCATCACCAACTCCCGGAGCTTGCTCAAACTCATGTCCATGGAGTCGGTGATGCCATCCAGCCATCTCAGCCTCTGTCGTCCCCTTCTTTTCCTGCCCTCAATCTTTCCCAGCATCAGGGTCTTTCCCCCAGTGGCCCAGCAGTGAAGAACTCACCTGCAGTGCAGGAGATCTGGGTTCGATCCCTGGGTCGGGACGATCCCTTGGAGAAGGGCATGGCAACCCACTCCTGTATCTTTGCCTGGAGAATCCCATGGACAGAGGAGCCTGCTGGGCTACGGTTCATAGAGTCGCAAAAGAGTCAGACATGACTTAGTGACTAAGCAACAGCGATTTTTAATAAAGACATCACGGTTTGATAAAGGCTGTCTCCTGGCTGACACAGCAAAACTGCATGAGATGACGTCATACCTAAATCCATCTACATATGGGCTCAGCTGGCTCAGTGATGAAGAACCCGCCTGCCAAGGAGACATGAGAGACGCATGCAGGAGACGTAAGAGATGAAGGTTCCATCCCTGCTCTGGGAAGATCCCCTGGAGGAGGAAATGGCTACCCACTCCAGTATGTGTGCCTGGGAAATCCCCTGGACAGAGGGGCCTGGCGGGCTGCAGTCCACAGGACTCACGAAACAGCCATGACTCAGAGACTCAACAACAACACAGATGGAGTATAACCTTTACAACTTGCGGATCTCTACCTTGTACCCTTGATAACTTACATAAGACTGGACACCAACTATGCCTATAGTATATACACTGTATATACTGTAGTGTGAAATTAAAAGACGCTTACTCCCTGGAAGGAAAGTTATGACCAACCTAGACAGCATATTCAAAAGCAGAGACATTACTTTGCCAACAAAGGTCCGTCTAGTCAAGGCTATGGTTTTTCTAGTAGTCATGTATGGATGTGAGAGTTGGACTGTGAAGAAGGCTGATCGCCAAAGAATAGATGCTTTTGAACTGTGGTGTTGAAGAAGACTCTGGAGAGTCCCTTGGACTGCAAGGAGATCCAACCAGTCCATTCTAAAGGAGATCAGTCCTGGGATTTCTTTGGAAGGAATGATGCTAAAGCTGAAACTCCAGTACTTTGGCCACCTCATGCGAAGAGTTGACTCATTGGAAAAGACTCTGATGCTGGGAGGGATTGGGGGCAGGAGGAGAAGGGCATGACCGAGGATGAGATGGCTGGATAGTATCCCTGACTCAATGGACATGAGTTTGGGTGAACTCCAGGAGTTAGTGATGGACAGGGAGGCCTGGCGTGCTGCGATTCATGGGGTCACAAAGAGTCGGACACGACTGAGCGACTGCACTGAACTGAACTGCTACTATATATAGTATGTAATACAGAGTATATACTGCGCTATAGTATATATACCTGCTGCTGCTAAGTCGCTTCAGTCGTGTCCGACTCTGTGTGACCTATACTATATGAAATTTAATGAAGCATAACAACCTAAATATGGGCTTCCCTGGTGGCACAGGAACCTAAATATATATACACGTGCAAACCACGTAAGCATTTGGAAGGTGCAGACGTATATGTGTAAATGTAAGAGTGAGACATGGCTGCAGACACAGAGACGTTCTGTGCACAGTGTCAGGTGGGAACGCTGAAGACTCCCCGGCAGCGTGGTGACAGGACTTGTCTCCATCCTGTCTTGTCGGAAGTCCCCTCTGAGCACTCTCTGTTCCCACTTCTGGCTGCATGGCGCATCCTCAGCGGGGACTCTGAGAGGGGTCTTTAAGGGGCATCACTTAAGAGCAGAAACTGGTTCCTAGGGTGACGCCTCTTACTGGTTGTTTTTTTTTTTTTTTTATGTATAAAGCACTGACAGGCATGCAGCACTTATATAGGCATACAGTGTAACAAGTGCGGTGTTAAAATTTCAGGGGAGGGAAAGGGTAGCAGCATTAGAAAAGGAAATGCTTCCCAGGTGATGCCAGAGATAAAGAACCTGCCTGCCAATGCGGGAGACCGGGTTCAGTCCCTGGGTCGCGAAGATCCCCTGGAGGAGGGCATGGCAACCCACTCCAGTACTCTTGCCTGGAGAATCCCATGGACAGAGGAGCCTGGTGGGCTACAGTCTATGGAGTCACAAAGAGTCAGACACGACTGAGCATACAGTCATGCAGAAAAGACGGGAACGGGCCTACATAATCGTTTCATGTCTAAATGAACACACCAGCCAAGAAGCCGAAGGTTAAGGATTGAAATAAGTCATGGGAACTCCTGGTGGTCCCGTGGCCAACACTCCGAGCTTCCAAAGCAGAGGGACCTGGGTTCCATCCCTGGTCAGGGAAGCAGATTCCACGTGTCCCGACCCATACGCTGCAGCTAAGACCTGCCACAGACAAGTAAATAAGTATTAAAATAAGTCACAAGGCTGGAAGGTGGACAAGGACCCAGGAACTGTTTGCTTATCTTCATCCTCACGCCAGCTGCTAGGGGCACGTGTGATTACCGTTCCATGTTTTGTAAGTGAGGGAGACGATAGAGGGAGATTCTAGGTAAAGGTTCCGAAGTGACCTAGTCAGTACATGGAAGACCCAGCATCAGAGGGAGGAGCTTGAAGTCAGACACGAACCACTGTACTGCCCCGGCGTCCACGCACCGTCACGGACACCCAAGAGCTCACGGTGCCTGGAAGAAGCTTCCTAATGCTAAGAAATACTAAATGCATTCTCAATGCTCAGCTCAGTTCAGTTCAGTCGCTCAGTCGTGTCCCAATCCCTCCCAGCATCAGAGTCTTTTCCAATGAGTCAACCCTTCGCATGAGGTGGCCAAAGTACTGGAGTTTCAGTAATAAAATAGCACACACATCCTCATTAAGGTGCCTAAATCCATAAAACATGCTTGACTGAAATCCTATATTCTCGTGTTTGAACCTAGAAGTCTTCACACACGACACATAGCAGGTGCCCAGGAAAGTAGGTATTAATATCCCTTCCTTCTGTCTCATTTTCCATCAATTCTTCCCTTTGGATTGAAGACAATTCAGATAAAGTCCGGTATTTGAATTAGATTCTATTATTTCTGCGACACAAGCTAGTCTGCTACATAACACAGTCACTTTGGAAAATTCTTCTTTTGTTCAGCGAGTCTCAGAGTGAACGTCTAAGTAATGACAGTCCCTCAAAAAGGCAAAGATTTCTGCCACGAATTTCTGCTGGGGGAAACTTTCCTTCAATCTCCTGTGGCCATTGCAAAGGGTTGCTTCGGTTTTATTTCTCCTTTTAAATATATGGGCTTCCCTGGTGACTCAGCAATAAAGAACTCACTTGCCAATGCTGGACACTCAGGTTTGTTGCCTGGGTCGGGAAAATCCCCTGGAGAAAGTGAAAATGAAAATGAAATTCTCTCACTCGTGTCTGACTCTTTGTGACCCCATGGACTATACAATCCATGGAATTCTCCAGGCCAGAATACTGGAGTGGGTAGCTTTTCCCTTCTCCAGGGGATCTTCCCTACCCAGGAATCAAACCCAGGTCTCCCGCATTGCGGGCAGATTCTTGACCAGCTGAGCCACCAGGGAAGCCCAAGAATACTGGAGTGGGTAGCCTATCCCTTCTCCAGGGGATCTTTCTGACCCAGGAATCGAACTGGGGTCTCCTGCATTGCAGGTGGATTTTTTACCAGCCAAGCTATCAGGAAAATCCCCCCTTGGAGGAGGGAAGGACAACCCACTCCAGTACTCTTGCCTGGGAAATCCCATGGACAGAGGAGCCTGGCGGGCTGCAGTCCATGGGGTTGGAAAGAGTCGGACATGACTGAACGAATAAACAACACCAAGTCTTCGTTCATTCATCTGCCAGTGGACGTTTGGTTGTTTCCACGCACTCAAGACAAGGCTGAACTTCACCTGAATCCTGCGGTCCTGGAAACCAGGGAAGGTGAGACAATCACCCCACCTGCTTCGTCCTGGAAAACCATTGATTGCAAAGAACCTCCGTTCCCCTTACACAGGTTAGATGAAACTCACAGCTGACCCCTTGCGCCCCTAGGAGCACAGCCAGACACAGACCTTCCACATTTCCACCCTCTCTCAGTCTCATAATGGTTAGTCTGCCACTGATCAAAACTGCAACAAAATGCTTGTGACCCTAACTTGAGTTCAGCTTCTCTCCCCAGCCCCCAGGAGTCTCAACTTTTTATTTATTTTTTGCTCCTTTAATTTTTTTTTTTTTTTTTTTTTTACTGGTCTGTGGTTGGATGGCATCACGGACTCAATGGACACGAGCTTGAGCAAGCTCCGGGAGATGGTGAAGGACAGGGAAGCCTGGCGTGCTGCAGTCCATGGGGCTCGCAGAGAGTCGGACATGACTGAGCGACTGAACAATGATCTCTTTACAGCGTTGTGTTGCTTTCTGCTATACAACGACACGAACCAGCCATATTTGCACATGTGTTCCCTCCTCTGGAGCCTGCCACCCCCATCCACCCCCCAGTTCATCACAGAGCCCTGCGCCGAGCTCCCTGACCTTTCCACTAGCCGTCTACTTTACACACGGTAGTGTATATATATGTCACTGCTTCTCTCAGTCCGTCCCACCCTCTCCTTCCCCCTGCTGGGTGGGGCCCTGAGAAAACTTGGATCCAGGCCCAGCCTGGGCCAGCAGACCCTCACCCTGACACAGGATGGGCTCGGGGAAGGTGGCATCTGGTATCTTTCAGATCCTGCCACCCTTTCACGCCACTTCCCCTTACCCGGTTCTTTCCAGAACACAGGGGAGGAGAGTCGACCATTGGTCATCCCTGTGAAACAAAAGCGAAGCCCCTTTTGCCCACTGCCGCCCGCTGAGCAAGAGTGTTGTCCCCAAGAGCAAGAGCCCCCCCTGCCCCGAGTGCCACAGTCTCCTTCCCTGCTTCCAAGAATCCTTTTTGAAGATCCTTTTTTCCAAGATCCCTTCTCCAGGGGATCTTCCTGACCCAGGAATTGAACTGGGGTCTCCTGTGTGGCAGGCGGATTCTTCACCAACCGAGCTGGTTGGGAAGCCCCATGTATGAGGGAAGAACTGACTATTTGGTCATGCTTGGCCACGTTCTTCCTCACTGCCATGTTCTTCCTCCTCCCCAAAAAAACCCACAATTCTTCCAACCACACAGGGATATGTGGCTCAAATGTTCGAGCCAACTCTGGTCCTTCCCCAAGAGGACAGTGGACCCGCATGTATGTTACAGGCAACAGAGAGTTTCACTGGCTGGCAAGGTTCCTGGGACAAAGTCTTTTGCATAACACAAGCAGCAGGTTATTATTTCCGAATGACCATCCGACTCTTAGTCCAAAGCTCTTTCAGGTGAAATGGCATCAGCGTACATCTTATTTTTGGCAAAATGTATTACAAATAGCAGGAATGCAAAAGGCACATTTGTACCCCTGTGTCTTCAGGAGAACTATGGTGTGGGATAAAGAGGAAAACCAACTTATTACTCAAAGACCTGACTCTTCATTTTGGTTGGGGGCGGCAGGCGGTGTTCAAGGACTCAGCTCAAGAAATGGGTCTGGGTCTTCTCTGTGGCTGGAATGAGGCGTGGTTCAAGAGGCCAGAGACACAATGTTGAGTAAGACATGGTCCCACCTCCTGAGACGTTTCTAACCTGTTTTACACATACTCCAGTCAAGAGTTCCCAGCTGCAGCAACCTAAATGTCCACTGACAGAGACATAGATTAAGAAAATGTGGTATATATATGCAGTGGAATATTAGTCAAGCATTAAAAAGCATGAAATGATGGCATTTGCAATAACATGGACAGACCTAGGGAGTGTCATACTGAGTAAAATAAGTTAGAGAAGCCGAAATATCGTATGACATCCCTTATATGTAGAGTCTAAAAAGAAATGGTACAAATGAACTTATATACAAAACAGAAGCAGACTCACAGACTGAATTTCTGGTTGCAGGGAGGAAGAATGGGGGGAAGGGATAATTAGGGAGTTTGGGATGGACATGGACACACTGCTGTGTTTAACATGGAGAACCAGCAAGGACCTGCTGTCCAGCACAGGGAACTCTGCTCAATGTCATGTGGCAGCCTGGATGGAGGGGAGTCTGAGGGAGAATGGATCCATGTATAAGTACGGCTGAGCTCTTGCGCTGTTTGCCTGAAACTATCACAACATTGTTAATCGGATATATACCAATACAAAGGAAAAAAATTAAAAGAATGTTAGCCTAGAGAAGACCTGATGCTTTAAAAGAAAAAAAAAAAGTTAAACCTTTTATGTACTTATAAAAAAAAAAAACAAAAGAGAAGTCCCAGCTGCCATGCAAGTTTGGGGTGCTTTTCCCCTAATACCATCCAATTTTACTGCCTAGATCTGAAACAATGACATCTAGCTGGACCCAGACAATATTCCAAAGAACCATAAACTAAATAGCTTGGTCCTCTGTGTGATATTTGCATGATTATTTAAAAAAAAACAAAAGCGGACACGTGGTTTGTTTATTTAGTTATTTATTTACCTATTTGTGCTCAATCTTCACAACCCAAGACTCTGTTCTTTGATTTAAAGCTCTCCGGGGTCACTTAAGTGTCATTTGGAAAATCGCTTCCTGACGCCTAATGTTACGGTAATCAACCCCTGAAGCCAGCATAACACTCAGCCAGAAGAGCTATTGGTTTATCTCCTTGCAAGTATTGTTTTAAAACCAGCGGCAGCTGGCGGTCAAGAGAGAGGCACTGGGTTCGAAGAGGCTTAATGCAACCCAGGAATTTTGCTTTTTGTTTTGTTTTGCTTCCACTTGAGAGGAGCAGAGTTGTTGCTAAGTACTCATATAGAGAAACAGTTCAGGAAAGACACACTTCTCTTCCTTCTGAGCACTCGGATTATAAACCCTGTTACAAAGTAACTAGGAGAAATAGTAGAAGTTGGGAGATCAGGGTTGAAGCTAGACCCTAGTCTCTAAGAGGCTGGGATTCAAAGTCCAGCCTTGCCCCTCTCTGATTATCATTAAAAAAAAAAAAACTATAAACAATAAATGCTGGAGAGGATGTGGAGAAAGGGGAAGCGTCCTGTACTGTTAGTGGGAATGTAAACAGGTATAGTCATTATGGAGAAGAGTATGGAGATTCCTTAAAAAAAAAAAAACTAGAAATAAACCTACCATATGCCCCAGGGCGTCCCTAGGAGCCCAGTTGTTAAAGAATTCACCCGCAATGCGGGAGACCTGGGTTCGATCCCTGGGTTAGGAAGATCCCCTGGAGAAGGGAAACGCTACCCACGCCAGGATTCTGGCCTGGAGAATTCCACGGACTGTACAGTCCATGGGGTCGCAAAGAGTCAGACACAACAGAGCAACTTTCACTTTCACGCCCCAGCGACCCCACTACTGGGCATAGACCCTGAGAAAACCACAATTGTAAAACACACATGTATGCCAACGTTCATTGTAGCCCTATTTACAGTGGCCAGGACATGGAAGCAACCTAGACGTCCATCGGGAGATGAATGGATAAAGAAGATGTGATACAATATACTCATACATTTGACTTATCAGTCACACTTGAACTCTGTCACCTCACATAAAGCAAAGTCACCAAAGACAGCTGTGAGGATTAAAGATCATGCTGTGAGCAGAGATCAAGGAACAAAGCCTTGGTATAAGCTCACAGACCTGTATAGGTCATCGCTACTGTTACTGCCGTAGGAAATTATACACAAATTGCTTGCATAGACAATGCCGATTGCTCGCTATTGGAGGAAGGTGCTGCTCTGTGATAATTAGTTTTATGCATCAGTTGTCTAGCCTACAGGACCCATCTGCTTGTTTCACACTAGTATATATGTGGATTGTTTTTTTTTGTTTTTTTTTTTTAGATGTGATTACATTTAAATTGGCATACTTTGAGTAAAGCAGATTGCCCTCCATAATGGCACCGGGCAGGACACAGTGGATGGTGGGTGGGTCTTATCTAATCAGGCGAGGGGCTCAAAAGCGAAGATGAAAGTTTCCCAAAGAAGAAACAATTCTCTGTCAAGGCCAAAACACAGAATCTCTGCCTGAATTTCCCTGCAGATTTTGGACTTGTCAGCTCTTGGAATCACACTAGCCAATTCCTGAAACTGCATCTCTCCACAGATAGATAAGACAGATACAAATGTATGTATCTATTATTGTCATTTGGTTGCTCAGTCGTGTCGGACTCTTTGTGACCCCATGTACTGCAGCACATCAGGCTTCCCTGTCCTTCACTGTCTCCCAGAGTTTACTCAAACTCATGTCCACTGAGTCGAAGATGCCATCCAACCATCTCATCCTCTGTCATCCCCTTCTCCTCCTGCCTTCAATATTTCCCAGCATCAGGGTCTTTTCCAATGAGTCAGCTCTTCACATAGGTGGCCAAAGGATTGGAGTTTCAGCTTCAGTATCACTCCTTCCAATGAATATTCAGCATAGATTTCCTTTAGGATTGACCAAGAGTCCAAGGGACTCTCAAGAGTCTTCTCAGGCACCACAATTCAAAAGCATCAATTCTTTGGCGTTCAGCTTTCTTTACAGTCCGACTCTCTGTACATGACTATTGGAAAAACCACAGCTCTTAACTATAGGGACCTTTGCTGGTAAAGTGATACCTGCTTTTTAATACACTGTGTGAGTTTGCCATGGCTTTCTTTCCAAGGAGCAAGTATCTTTTGATTTCATGGCTGCAGTCACTGTCTGCAGTGATTTGGAAGCCCAAGAAAATACAATCTGTCACTGCTTCCACTTTTTCCCCTTCTACTTGTCACGAAGTTACATCAGGTTTGGGAAACCCTGAAAATGGAAAGACTCCATCCAGGGAGGGACACGGAGGCCTGCGGAATAGACAAGGCGTCTTCTTTCTGCTCACGTGTGGTGGGCTTCCGTGCCTCCATGTCCTAAAAGGAAACTTCCCCTGAAGATAATTATCCATCTTTTCAGAAAAGGGAAAAACCACTGGTCTCCTGGTGGGTCCAAACTCAGAATTTCAGGGTCTGATTCAGATGTACTAATGCCACAAGCCGAGGTTTTTCTCCATAAAGTGAGAATACAGGAAAAGAGGGTATGTTTTATTTTTATGAGGGGTGGGGGTCAGACTTATGGGTGCAGCTCTCGTCTTGCACCCCTAGAGGGAAGGTTACACCCCTGACGAGATGGTGGTCCAAGCTCACGCGGCCACGGGGAGCGAATCCATTTACACAGAGCACAATAGACGGTGCTCACAGCGGCTCCTGCAAGATTCTGGACAAGAGTTGGCTTACAGACACTTGAGAACAGCCTTCTTGAAGTAAGCTTCAGCATCAAGGTTCTCAGTTTTTTTTTTTTTTTTTTTTTTTTAGATGTGATTACATTTAAATTGGCATACTTTGAGTAAAGCAGATTGCCCTCCATAATGGCACCGGGCAGGACATAGTGGATGGTGGGTGGGTCTTATCTAATCAGGCGAGGGGCTCAAAAGCGAAGATGAAAGTTTCCCAAAGAAGAAACAATTCTCTGTCAAGGCCAAAACACAGAATCTCTGCCTGAATTTCCCTGCAGATTTTGGACTTGTCAGCTCTTGGAATCACACTAGCCAATTCCTGAAACCGCATCTCTCCACAGATAGATAAGACAGATACAAATGTATGTATCTATTATTGTCATTTGGTTGCTCAGTTGTGTCGGACTCTTTGTGACCCCATGTACTGCAGCACACCAGGCTTCCCTGTCCTTCACTGTCTCCCAGAGTTTACTCAAACTCATGTCCACTGAGTCGAAGATGCCATCCAACCATCTCATCCTCTGTCATCCCCTTCTCCTCCTGCCTTCAATATTTCCCAGCATCAGGGTCTTTTCCAATGAGTCAGCTCTTCACATAGGTGGCCAAAGGATTGGAGTTTCAGCTTCAGTATCACTCCTTCCAATGAATATTCAGCATAGATTTCCTTTAGGATTGACCAAGAGTCCAAGGGACTCTCAAGAGTCTTCTCAGGCACCACAATTCAAAAGTATCAATTCTTTGGCGTTCAGCTTTCTTTACAGTCCGACTCTCTGTACATGACTATTGGAAAAACCACAGCTCTTAACTATAGGGACCTTTGCTGGTAAAGTGATCCCTGCTTTTTAATACACTGTGTGAGTTTGCCATGGCTTTCTTTCCAAGGAGCAAGTATCTTTTGATTTCATGGCTGCAGTCACTGTCTGCAGTGATTTGGAAGCCCAAGAAAATACAATCTGTCACTGCTTCCACTTTTTCCCCTTCTACTTGTCACGAAGTGACATCAGGTTTGGGAAACCCTGAAAATGGAAAGACTCCATCCAGGGAGGGACACGGAGGCCTGCGGAATAGACAAGGCGTCTTCTTTCTGCTCACGTGTGGTGGGCTTCCGTGCCTCCATGTCCTAAAAGGAAACTTCCCCTGAAGATAATTATCCATCTTTTCAGAAAAGGGAAAAACCACTGGTCTCCTGGTGGGTCCAAACTCAGAATTTCAGGGTCTGATTCAGATGTACTAATGCCACAAGCCGAGGTTTTTCTCCATAAAGTGAGAATACAGGAAAAGAGGGTATGTTTTATTTTTATGAGGGGTGGGGGTCAGACTTATGGGTGCAGCTCTCGTCTTGCACCCCTAGAGGGAAGGTTACACCCCTGACGAGATGGTGGTCCAAGCTCACGCAGCCACGGGGAGCGAATCCATTTACACAGAGCACAATAGACGGTGCTCACAGCGGCTCCTGCAAGATTCTGGACAAGAGTTGGCTTACAGACACTTGAGAACAGCCTTCTTGAAGTAAGCTTCAGCATCAAGGTTCTCAGAGACTTCCTTAGACCATTCTGAATGTATGTTCCATTAACAGAACCAAACAGGAGCGTCCTTGGTGGCTCAGGAGTAAAGAATCCGCCTGCCCAGGTCGGAGATGCAGGTTGGATCCCTGATCCAAAAACATCCTCCATGCCGTGCACCTGCGAAGCCTGTGTGCCACAATGCCTGACTCTGTACTCTGAGGCCCCAGAGCCTCAGCTACTGAAGCCCACCTTTTACAACTACTGAAGTCCAGGTGCCCTAGCCTGGGCTCCACAAGAGAAGCCTCTGCGATGAGAAGCCTGCCCATCGCAACTGGAGAGTAGCCTCCCCTCGCCAAAACTAGGCAAAAGCCCGCCCACCAACAAAGACCCGGCGTAGCCAAGAAGAAACACGATATTTTTTTAAAAAAAGGAAATAAAGGCGCAACAATGGAGCATCCTCCTACTGTTTCTTGCAGATTTCGACCTCACCTGATATCTCCTAGACAAGGAGGCCCAAAGCTCCTCATGTGCCTACCATCCTGGGAGACAAAACACGGAGGCTAAACACCCCTTCCCATGTGACTGTGTGAACACAGAATGCAAACAACGTAATTAGCAACGCAGAGGGCATTTCAAAACATGCCCCCGACATGGACCCATGCAAAACGGGGATGATTCCTGCTTGTAAATTCCGTTCACGACTCAAGACAGACCCTAAGGAGGCATACCCTAAGCAACACAAAATGTGCTCAGTAAAAGAGACCTTCCCAGACGCTTTTCTGTAGCTGCCCACGGTCTTCATAGAAATAGACGAGGAGCGTCTTCCCTCTACCAGCGGACCTTCTGCTGATCAGCTATCTGTTCCCCAAGTCACTCCATGAAAGGGCAGAAAGAAGGAGATCTCACAGCGGGGACCACGGCTGTCCTCACGTAACGTGTTGAAAGAGTTACTTCGTCAATCGTGTTTGACTCTCTGCGACCCCATGGACTGCAGCCCACCAGGCTCCTCTGTCTGTGGGAGTCTCCAGGCAAGAATACTGGTCTGAGTTGTCATGCCCTCCTCCAGGGGATCTTCCCGACCCAGGGATCGAATCCGAGCCTCCCACATTGCAAGCAGAGTCCTTACCGTCTGAGCCACCTGGGAAGAAACGTGAGCATCTAGCCTTCGGGATGCAGACACAAAAGTGCCAGGGGCAGATACCTAAGAGGAGAAGGCTTGGAGTAAACCAGCATGGGCCCACAGATAGGAAAAAAATGCCACCTCTGAGTGAGAATCAATTGCACATACATTGATGGAATCTGTTCCCAGAATAGAGACCGTTTCCACGTTGGCACGCATCCTTTTGTACCTTAAAGAATGATCGATGGAAGCACATTTGTGACATCAGAGCACATTTACGACACTCATGGGGTGAGTCACTCTTTCCTCCTGTTGCGGTTTGAGTCTGTGATTCTGGACGCCTGGACCGCGAAGTCGAGGGACAACATCTATTTACAAAGTCTCAGTAGTGAGGATGCTACCTGGGGCCGCCTCCGCTGGGGAGCCCCGTGGGCTGCCCGGTTCAGGCCCCTGAGGGCCCAAAGGCACAGAGGGGCTCCATCACGTGGGGCTGCAGCGCTGGGTACCAGCCTGTTAGAAGCTCCACCACGGCAAAGAGCATCACCGTGGCGAAACTGAAGCCGACTCCTACTGAGGGTATCAAACTTGCTCCCCCATTTTGCAACCTGGAGACCATTGGCCTTGACAGCAAGATGGCCAAGGGCCTCCTGGAAATTCTTGGGCTCCAGGCACTTGGGATCTCCTGCTGTCTTAGCAAAATGAACTTTTTCAAACAGGGTCCAGCCCCGCCAGCCTGGACATCGGAGTTTGGGGCCAGGGTCCCGAGTTATCATGCAAAGGCTTCTTCCCCGCCTGAGTCCCCATGCAATTCAACATTGTTCAAAGCACGGATAGCATCTGGGAAAACCCCACGCCTCTCTGGTTTCTAGAACATTCCAGTATGAGACAACATCTGCCCACCTTCTTTACCTTTCGGGCCCAGTTCTGGACATGTTGAAGGCCCTTTGACATTTCAGTCCTCTCTTTCACGGAGCCCCAGACAGTCTTCACGCTGAATTCCGTCTTTGGTGGGCAATTTTGTGGAAAGTTCTTTCTCAGAGAAAAAGGAGAAGAACCAGAATCAATGATGGAAACATGTATCCATCTTTTTTTTTTTTTTTTTTTGTACTCTGCGTATAAGTTAAATAAGCAGGGTGACAATATGCAGCCTTGACGCACTCCTTTTCCTATTTGGAACCAGTCTGTTGTTCCATGTCCGGTTCTAACTGTTGCTTCCTGACCTGCATACAGATTTCTGTATGATATTACCATTAGTGAAATAATAAAGATTATTGTAAGTTTAGTTTTGGTTTTCACTGTTTTTTTTTGAATAAATTTGTGCAGATTGAACTCCCCACTAAAGAATGACGAAACAGCAATAGTTGACTCCATGTAGGTCCGACGTTGGTTAATGGTGTTTGAGCAAAGGCAGATTATTTAAGAAAGGAACAAATGAGAGTGGTCCTCCCAGGTTAAAAACAAAGACAGCTCTACAGGACTTCCCTGGTGATCCAGTGATTAAGACTCCGAGCTTCCACTGCAAGGGGGCGTGGGTTCAATCCCTGGCCGGGGAACTAAGATCCCACAAGCTGCGTGGCGTGCCCAAAATGATAAAAGTGAAAAACAACAGCAACAAAAACACAACAGAAAATGCATACCAAAACCAAAGGTGAAGGAAAAAGTTTCAAGAGTCGATTCTGGGCCATCTGAGCTAAGGAATATTTTCACATGGGGATGGTAAGTTATGTCACTACTGTGAAACCTCCAAGAGCAAAGAGGGAAGACTCTTGATACAGCTGAAAGTGTAAACTGTGGTCCACAGCCTTGGTTTCCTGTCTCTCAAAAAAGCAGTCTGCATTCAATCCATTCCCAAGTCCATCCGCCAACCTTGTGACCTCTGAACCTCAGTTCAGTTCATTTCAGTCGCTCAGTCGTGTCCGGCTCTTTGCGACCCCATGATCGGTAGCCCGCCAGGCTCCTCTGTCCATGGGATTCTCCAGGCAAGAATCCTGGAGTGGGTTGCCATTTCCTCCTCCAGGAGATCTTCCCCACCCAGGGATTGAACCTCTGTCTTCTGCATGGGCAGGCAGATTCTTTACCACTCAGCCACCAGGGAAGCTCTTCAATGCTAGACAGGATAGCTTCTTTAAAGACCTGGACCAGGTCAACACAGACACTGCCATGATTACATATCAAGGAGCAGGAAGAGGATAAGTTATCTTTAAACAACAAGCAAAGACTGAAGACTCATGATTAAGAGCTGCTTCTAGCTTAATATAGTTATTTAATATTTACTGTTTTAAAACACAACATATACAACATAATGGAATAATTTGCTACATTGCAGAAAACTGGTATCTTTCAAAATCTGTCCTCTTGCAGCTGAATTAGGAGCCATTTGACCTCACAAATCGATACATTGTGATTAGAATACTTCAAAATAAATCCCATGCAGGGGTTTTGGGGACGTGCCTTCTTTTATTTTTGTTCAGTTCTTCAGTGAATGGCCTCCCTCGCCCCGATCTAGATAACACTAACAACAACAACAAAAAAATATGCTCTCAGTGACTCATTCTTTCCTAGACGTATTGATGAAGGCATCAGAGTGAAATTGCTAATTATAGAGTTCTAGATCATGAGTAAGTCTGCTCGGCAAAATCCTTGCAGATGATAAAAATAAAAGTGATAAATGAGCTGTCACTGCGTTGGAAATAAAAGACAGTGGCATCTCACTGTCTCGGGCTTCGCTTTAGAGGCACCAAAGGCGTTATTTTAAGGAATGAAACCCGAGGGGGTAAATATGCATCGATGAAAAATAAGAGGTCACTGAACTCATCACGGGTGAGACGTTCCTTAGTGTGAAATATTGGTTGCGTAGCTGTGATCTTGCAGCGGTGTCTGTGGGTAAATGTTTAAAATGTGTGTTGTTGGGGTTTTTATCCCCTTCCTGGATCACAGCCTTGTCGTGGCGAAGGGGCACGCGTAACTCAGTGAAGTGATGAGGTACCTGGTGGCCGTGCAGGGCCCCGCAAGACATACGGGTCATCGTGGAGAGTTCTGCCACAATTCGGTCCACTGGAGGAGGGAAGTAGAATCCCGTGATCCGTATAAAAAGGCACACGCTCTCAGAATCATTTTAATGAAGGATGAAACACAGCATCTGGTATTTCCCGCTCCATCACCCCCGTTAGGGACAGATTTGAGCATTTCCCAAGGAGTCATCAGAGAAGGCAATGGCACCCCACTCCAGTACTCTTGCCTGGAAAATCCCATGGGTGGAGGAGCCTGGTGGGCTGCAGTCCACGGGGCCGCGAAGAGTCGGACACGACTGAGCGACTTCACTTCCACTTTTCACTTTCGTGCATTGGAGAAGGAAATGGCAACCCACTCCAGGGTTCTTGCCTGGAGAATCCCAGGGACGGGGGAGCCTGGTGGGCTGCAGTCTATGGGGTCGCACAGAGTTGGACACGACTGAAGCGACTTAGCGGTAGCAGTGAGTCATATCCATGAGTCCTCGGGTCAGAGATGGAAACTGATGCTTGGTCTCTGCTGAGAACCAGGAGTGACTGACTGTCCAGGACTAAGTAGATGTTGGATTCCAGCTTTGCAGGCTGGTCCTCCCCAGTGATTTTAGGGCGCAAAGCACATCTTTAATACTGGTATCACTGTTACTGTAACTTTTCAGTTACTTTTGTTTTAGTATTTTTCAGCATACTTTAAAGTTTTTCTCATAAAGTCTTTCTTCCTACTTATTGCTAATTTTTTTATATGTTGGAGGCTTTTGTGAAAGATATTTTCTCAAAGTGTATGATCTGCTTATTGCTAGCTTATACATACACAATACAGGGGATAGCAGATATTTATGTTGTACCCAACAAAGTTGATAAAACCTCACTGATTCTAATAATTTGTCTAAATCGTCTTTGACACTTGGGGTTTTCAGGGTAGAAGATGAACGCCCTCTGAAGGATAACCGCCTCTTCCTTTGTAATGTTCGTATGTTCCATTTTATATTTTTCTTACTGGTCTGTAGTACCGCCAATACAAAGCTGAACGGAGGTTGTCATAGAAAGCACTTTTACTTCTCGTCTTAAACAGGAATACTTTTCACCATTAAATATGATGCTTCAACTCAGTTTTTGCTAGGCATTATTGATCAGTGTAGGAAAGTTACTTTCTATCCCTAACTGCTAGGGATCTATTTTATAAGTAAGTCAGGAATAGATACTAACATTATCAAATGATTTATTTTTCATTTCTTAATATGATCCCATAGATTTTTCCCCCCTGGAAATCAATGGATTGATCTTTCTAATGTTAATCCATGTGTGTATTTCTAGGAAAAACCTAATGTATTCATGATTCAGCTGGTACAGAATCCACCTGCAAGGCAGGAGACCCTGGTTCGATTCCTCGGTCTGGAAGATCCCCTGGAGAAGGGATAGGCTAGCCACTCCAGTATTCTTGGGCTTCCCTGGTGGCCCAGCTGGTAAAGAATTCGCTTGTAATGTGGGAGACCTGGGTTCGATCCCTGGGTTGGGAAGATCCCCTGGAGAAGGGAATGGCTCTTCTCAGTATTCTGGCCTGGAGAATTCCATGGCCTGTATAGTCCATGGGGTCACCAAGAGTCAGACGCGACTGAGAGACTCACTTTCACATTATTCTTTACACATTGCTGGGTTGCTTTGATGATATTCTTTTCAAGATTCTGTCCTTGCATTTAGCAGGATTTATTCTCCTTGGATAATTTAGTTATTAAAGTTAGTTCGACTCATAAAATGAGTTCAGTCTCTTATTTTTTCTGTTTTTTCTTTTTTTTAACTACTGACAGTTTTTATAGTTTATTTCTTCTTGACTCATTTCCATTTTTCTGGGATTTTGCATATGTAAGGTTTCAAGTTCAGTGCTGTAAGGCTGAAACTGCTGTGACTGTATTATCTTTTTGCTCTCTGGAACAGCTATACTCTTAAAAAAATAGTTAATATTTGTTCTCCAGTCCACCACCACCATCTGTTCACCTCTCCTCTCCCGCCGTTCACTCTTCTCTTTCCTCTTCCCCATCTTTCTCCTGTTCACTCTTGCCAAGAGTTTTCCAGTCTTACTAATTGATTGTTTTTTAATTTGGTGCCGTTTAATCCGCTGCTCTTTTCCTAACCGCCTGTGTTAAGATGCTCATTTCATTGATTTCCACACTGTTTCTCTCCTACTATGAACATTTAGAGTTTTAAATTTCCCTCTCAATTCACCGTAGTTCCCTTTTAAAAGTACATGGCGTTATTATCGTTTATCTATATTTTCACTTTCCTTTATGAGTTCTCGTTTGACCCACACATTTTTTAAGTCGCGCGCCTTAAAATTTCTCTATGGAGGTTTCCTATGTCTCTCTTTGTTCTTGGATTCTCGCTGAATGCATCCTGGGGAGAGAATGTGACTTATATCCTAGCAGCCTGATGCGATGTACTAATCTTCTGCTTTAGGAACTCAGTGTTCAGTGGTCATAATCACTTCATATATTGCACTGATATATGCATTTTCCCTCTGCAGGCTACAATGTCCTTGCGATAACTTGAAGTGCTTGATCTATTTTCAATGCATTTTGTGTCTTTAAACTTTCTGCTAGGTAGGGAAGTTACTGATTTCCTGAGCAAAAAAAGAAAAAATTTATTCAAGGAGGTTGAGGGAGTGCTCAGTACATGCTTACGATTGCTGTACAAGAAGAATTAATGTACATTAAGAATATCATGGTACAGGGATCTCCCTGCTGGCTCAATGGTGGCCAATGGTGGGCAATGCAGGAGACACGGGCTCGATCCTGGGTCTGGGGAGACTGCATGTGTCTTGGAGGAGAAGGCAATGGCGCCCCACTCCAGTACTCTTGCCTGGAAAATCCCATGGACGGAGGAGCCTGGTGGGCTGTAGTCCACGGGGTCACGAAGAGTCGGACATGACTGAGCGACTTCACTTCCACTTTTCACTTTCGTGCATTGGAGAAGGAAATGGCAACCCACTCCAGTGTTCTTGCCTGGAGAATCCCAGGGACGGGGGAACCTGGTGGGCTGCCGTCTCTGGGGTCGCACAGAGTCGGGCACGACTGAAGCGACTTAGCAGCAGCAGCAGCGTGTGCCTCGGGGAAGCTAAGCCCAGATTCCGCGAGTACTGACGCCAGGCTCCTCTGTCCATGGGATTCTCCAGGCAGGAGTACTGGAGTGGGTTGCCAAGTGATGCCACAATTAAGGAAGCCTCTGCAGTGAGACACCCACACACCACCGCTAGAGACAAGCCCGCACGGCAGCAGAGACCCAGTGCAGCCAAAACAAATTAACACATGGATCAATCAACAAAATATTTTTAAAAGAAGACCATGGTACAGCAGAAACTAACATAAGACTGCAAACTCTCCTACTCCAGTGAAAAACTGATGAATTAATAACAAAGAGGTGAGGTGAGGTGAGGTGAAGTCACTCAGTCGTGTCCGACTCTTTGTGACTCCATGGACTGTAACCTACTAGGCTTCTCTGTCCATGGGATTCTCCAGGCAAGAATACTGGAGTGGATTGCCATTTCCTTCTCCAGAGGATCTTCCCGACCCAGGGATCGAACCCAGGTCTCCTGCATTGGAGGCAGACACTTTAACCTCTAAGCCACCAGGGAAGCCCAATAACAAAGAAATAAATTGTAAAAAGCAGTCGCTAATGGAAAAGAATCAGAAAGAAAAATAGATAATTACCTATGTAAAAGTGAGTCACTTCGCTGTACACCTGAAATGAACACAACACTGTAAATCAGTATTGCTGTTGTTGTTGACTCACTAACTGATGTCTGACTCTTTGTGACCCCCGTGGACTGCAGCACGCCAGACTCCTCTGTCCATGGGATTCTCCGGGCAGGAATACTGGAGTGGGTTGACCATTTCCTCCTCCAGGGGATCTTCCCCGCCCAGGGATAGAACCTGCATCTCCTGCATCGTCAGGCAGATTCTTAACGTCTGCACCATCCATGAATCGCTTCGTTGCACACCCGGAACGAATGCAAGATTGTAAACCGACTGTACTTCCATAAAAATTAATTGATTAAAAAAAAAGATTACACTGATGAAAGAGATTAACAGTGCTTATCCCCACGGACTTGCCTTAGCACCCAGAAGAGGACAGAGACAAATACTCACATATTTAGTTGTGTCTGTGTTGCACATCACAGAGGAAAAGGACAGCGTATGTTCAATGACGAGGGTTCTTTCTGATATCGAGTACGCTGACGATTCCCCAGGAGGCATTACTGATAAAGAACCCGCCTGCCAATGCAGGAGACTCAGTCCCAGGTCAGCAAAGAGTTCCCCAAAGAGTCAGACACGACTGAACCGCAGCGATCATCTTAGGGATGTTTTGGACTGGAGCAAATACAAACAGGTATCAAGAACCCTTTGGGGCAATGCAACTGTCTTATATCCACCCAATGTTTTAGGCACATTCTGAACAGCACGAAATGTCTGCCAAGTGTAGATGTGTATAAGAGACAGGACTGAACCTGCATCTCCTGCCTCGGCAGGCGGATTCTTTACCACCGATCCCCCCGAAAAACTCACTTGCTGTCACACACGTAATCTCTACCCAGCAGCCCTGTGGGGTAGCTCTTAAGTATCATTCCTTTTGCAATGAAGGCCCAGGAGGTTGAGAAATTCACACAGGGCTTCCCTGGGTGGTCTAGGGCTTACGAATCCGCCTGCCAAGGCAGGGACCACGTGTTCGATCCCTGGTTACGGACGATCCCACATAAACCTAAGCCGTGCCCTAGAGTCTGCAACAAGAGGAGCCGCCAGAATGACAAGCCCAAGCACCACGATGGAGGGTAGCCACCACTTGCTGCAGCCAGAGAGAGTCTTCAAGCAGCAAGGGAGAGCCACGGCAGCCAAAAATAAATGAATTAAAGAAAAAAAAAAAAAAATATATATATATATATATTCACTTGACCGACGCTAGCTGGAGAATGAAACCCCACGTCTTTCATTTTCGAGCTGGTTCGCTTCCACGGCTGCCTCCTTCCTAAGCTGGTGTTTGATGCTCTTTTGGTGACGCTGATGCTTCTGAGGACGATAGATGTCCGTTCTTGCTGTGCGTCTGATGTTTCTCACCCAGCCTCCTTCCTCAGGCCGCTTCCAAGCTGCGAGAATTCTGCTTTTTTTCCTGTGCGGGCTCTGTTAATGCACACCTTGCGGGCTTTCTGCCCTCTGTCGGGTTTGACTGCCTCAAGCCTGACCTACACGACGTTCGCTCCTTCTACCCCCTTTGTCAGTGATTTCCAGGCTTTCACGTTTGCGCGTAAACAGTGATGCCCCCAGAGCAGACGCTGCCGGCCTTAATTTCATTGTTCTCGGGGAACAGATGAACGCGGGGTTTTGGCAGCTTGAGAAGGAGCCGGTGTGCAAATCCAGCTCTGATTCGTAGGGTGGGGTGTGGCTCAACAAGCCAGACCTGCCTCAGGTCTGAGGCTGGAAACGAAGCTCTGCTTTTGAGACCTTCGCAGGCAGGAGAAAATACAACGTGCGCCCAATTTACGGCTTTTCTGACTCCTCGACATCTGTATTTCAGATCTGCTTGTTTTTAGCACCTTTGAGGGCTGGGCAGCTGTCCAGGCTGCACGTCCTGTTGGAAGGCCCTAGAGAGGACACATAAATTCAGAGCCAGATGTGACTGCAGAAGCGGCGGAAAGGGAAATTGAGGTTCAGAGCGGAGTGCCCGGCATCTCCCTTATTTTTCTAGCTGCTGGGGAAGTTCCACCTTTAAACATGTTTTCAAGGGCTTCCCTTCAGCAGGGGACAGTTTATGACTTCTTTATTAAAGAGCAAGGCCACATCTCTCCGGCTTTCTTGGGCCCCAGGTGCGGCTGTGATCCGCTGGAGGTTTCGCTGCGATCAGAGTCTAACTGCGAGAGAGTGTGTGTGAGCACCGGGCCCTTGAGCCATCTGAGGGTGGAGGCAGCAGGCTCGGGAGCTGAGTGTCAAGGGACAGACAAGCCCAGGCTAGGTGGCGGGGCCACTGGGTTGCTGCTGCGGTGAGGCAGGGGGAGGAGAACACTCTCAGCATCTCCACCTGGGACGGGGCCGTCTCTAGAGGGGCCAGCCTGGGCTGAACTTCTCCCGAAGACGTTTGCATATATTTATATATATAAGGTGGAGAAGGCAATGGCAGCCCACTCCAGTACTCTTGCCTGGAAAATCCCATGGATGGAGGAGCCTGGTGGGCTGCAGTCCATGGGGTCACTGAGGGTCAGACACGACTGAGTGACTTCACTTTCGCTTTTCACTTTCATACATTGGAGAAGGAAATGGCAACCCACTCCAGTGTTCTTGCCTGGAGAATCCCAGGGACGGCGGAGTCTGGTGGGCTCCGTCTATGGGGTCGCACAGAGTCGGACACGACTGAAGCGACTTAGCAGCAGCAGCAGCAGCATATGTATAAGGGGGCTTCCCTGGTGGCTCAGCTGGTAAAGAATCCGCCTGCAAGGCAGGATCCCTGGCTTGGGAAGACCCCTAGAGAAGGGAAAGAGTACCCACTCCAGTATTCTGGCATGGAGAATTCCACGGACTGTATAGCTCATGGGGTTCCAAAGAGTCAGACACGGCTGAGTGACTTTCACCGCACTTCACATATATATATATGACACCTGGAAAAATCCTCTCTCATATTTCTCCCTTAGCCTTAGATATGCTACCTATTAAGTAAAAGGAACAAACAGCCATGCTTTCTAAAGTGTGTGCTTCTGTCTCACAGTGTACAGTTCGCAAGGAAGCCTGAGATACAGGCCTTGGAAGTGGGACTGACCCCCTTTACAGACGAGGGGAACGTAAAGAGATGAAACTGTTTGCCTGTGATCATATCTGGCATGGGCTTCCCCGGCGGCTCAGCAATAAGGAATTGCTTGCAATGCGGAAGACTCAGGAGATGTGGGTTCGATCCCTGGGCGGGGAAGATGCCCAGCAGGAGGGCATGGCAACCCACTCCAGTATTCTTGCCTGGAGCATCCCATGGACTGAGAAGCTGGTGGGTTACAGTCCTTGGGCTCACAAGAGTCAGACACGGCTGAAGTAAGTGAGCGTGCACTCACAGGTATATGTGTTGGGGTACACGGCAATATTTTCAGCTGTTTAAATCTGTCTCTTTCTGTCTCTTTCCCTCAGAAATATAAGCCTATTTCTAAAGCCTCTTTTCAAGAATAAGGCTAACTGTCATGTATCCACCCTGGAGGAATGATGGCCTAGAAAAGGCCATTGTGTTGATGTAAATCATTTCTTTTTAAAGAAGGATTTTTGTTTATTTGATGTGGAGCCATTTTAAAGTTTATTGAATGTGTTACAATGTTGCTTCTGTTTGATATTTTGGTTTGTTTCGGCCACAGGGAAAGTGGGATCTTAGCTCCCCGGACCTGGGATTGAAACTGCGTCTCTTGCACGGGAAGGTGGCGTCTTACAACCCCAAGGTAAACTGTATCTTTGTCTTTTTCTCTCCATCCTCATCACCGAGCTTCGTGAAAGCCTCTACATCTCTCACTTGAGTGGGTGCCCTGGCTTTCTTTGCAGCCTCAATCTCAGCCCTCAGGCAGACATCCACACTGGGTGGCCCTGGAATTCCTAACTGTTACTATCTGGACCGTGTTCATGATCTTCACCAGAGTGTAGATCTATATTAGCTTTCATCAACCTGTCTTAGCTTCCTCCTGCTGCTTTTAACAAATCCCCACGAGTGCCGGCTTAGAAACACACACAGCCCTTGTCGCAGGATACTGTAATGTCTGGCTTATCTGTCTTCCCTCTCAAGACTGGGAAATCCTAACACAGAGGGGTAGGGTGGCAGGCTCCTAGACGAATGAATGAGTGAATTACCGTGTTTGCTTTTATGATGCTCGCTCTTGCATTTTTCCCACCGGTGGCAGTCGGGTTCAACTAACCTTGGAGGACGTGAAGAGCTAACCGCAGTTTTCTTTCCAGGCACTTTTTGGCGTGCATCCCCGCAGAGATAAAGTCACTGCAACCTAGATTTATAGCTTCTTTTCTCCATAAAGCTTTACAACTTCTTTAGCTACTTCAGGTTAGACTATCTAGAAACTGGTCTCCAGGGAGCTGAGTGAGGTCACAGCTAAGGAAATTATCTGGAAGGCTTTGCTGGGGAGCACGCTGGTTGGTCCTTGCTTGCCTGGTCTAACTGTTTACCCACTGTTTACCCACTTCCCAATGCTGATGAGATCCAGTCTATCAATATTAACGCTTCTAACGTCGAACACATCTGTTTGCTTGGGGATGAAATAGGAAGGGGGTGTAAACACACAGAACATTCTGTAACACGTGTTACATCCTGAAAGGTTTGAACAATCACCACGATTTCCTGAACAAGTGAAGAAGGAGAAGAAAATTATGGGACTCCCCTGGAGGTCCAAGTGGCTAAGACGCCAGGCTCCCACCGCAGAGGGGCGTGGGTTTGAGCCTTGGTGAAGAAATTAGATCCCACATGTTGCAACTAGGAAGTTCACAGGCCGCAGTGGAAAGATGGTGCATTCTGCCACTAAGACCCGGCACAACCAAACAATTGAAAAAAAAAAAAAAGAAAATCAGTACCAGTTTTACAGTACCAGTTTTAAGAAATGACAGGTGTTCACACCAGCGTCAAGACTGTTGCTATCCCCCACTGCATATTTTGTACAAAGCCCTGAGATTCTTTAACTCTTATTGGCCAAAGACGGGCTAACAAAGGGCATTCAGGGTCATTGACATGCGGCTGCAGAACTCTCTCGTTTCCCAGGGAGGGCAGAAAACGGTAGCCTCGGGCCCAAGCGGATGGGCTACCCAGGGGCAGGAAGCCCACGGTGAGGGGAAAGCTGATTGTCTCCAGGAAGGGAGAGGCAGAAAGGGAGGAGAGCCAGCCTTAAAACTCAGAAAGCGAGTGTGTCTGTGGCTGACCCAAATTAGCAATGCGGATCTTTCACTGGAAGCAAGACCACACGGTATAACCCCTGAGAGCAAAGGAACGGAAATGGGGAACAGACTCGTGGACATGGGTGGGGAAGGAGAGGGAGGGACGAATGGACAGGGAAGCATCGAAACATCTGCATTATCACGTGCAGAACAGCCAGTGGGATTTGCTGTGTGACGCTGGGAGGCTCTGTGAGAACCTAGAGGGGTGGGATGGGGTGGGAGGTGGGAGGGACGTTCAAGAGGGAGGGGACATATGCATGCCTATGGCTGATGCATGGCGACAGATGGCAGAAACCAGCACAATATTGTAAAGCAACTCTCCTCCAATTAAAATTGAATAAATTTTAAAAATTTAAAAATAATTTTAAAAAAAGAGAGCGCGTGTTAAACTATGAGGTCAGGGATGAGCAAGTCCATGCAGAAAGATGTTTCTTCGATTCACGCGAAAATGAACAAACGCATGTCATGAAACAGTGAAGGGAGGGGATCGTGGAGATTTGGGATAATCGATTTGAAGAACTGGGCCAGTCCTCTTGCAAAAATAATGACAGTGGGGAAAAAAAAAAAGTAAGACCAGAAGACATTTCTCACTGATTCTAAAAATCGCTTATTCAAACACACACACACAAAAGCCACAATAAATATTTACCATGAGTGAGATCTATCAAGTTGGAGCCAGGCAGAATTACTGGGAAAGCTGCTTGTGACTTTACAACAATTAATAATCAGAGACGTATAAACAAAGACTGAGATGAAATTGTTCATCCATCTCTAACATTTAGCCCATTTTTCACAGCTGAGTGTACAACATATACAAATTACGGTCATAAATACTGGTTCCTCTTTGGTTTCCTTTAATAAACCACATGTCTTATATCTGGCCTCCTGATGCATCTATTTCTCCATAGTAAACAGAAACCTAATCATATTTGACAAACGGTGATTTTATATTTCGATGACACCCAGATCGTCTGCGACGTGTGTGGAAAAATGGAATTACTGCTGGAAACGTTATTTAAAGATTAGGGTCTGAAAGAAGGATTAAGAGGTCGGAAAGCTCTTTCTTGGGAAAGAAGCTTATCTCGACTAGCTCAAATAGCTTCAGACACCAGTTTGAGGTCCTTCCAAAAAAATTTAAATTGCTAAATGAGACACCCCGTGTGGCCAGACTCCAGAAGGATGCAGCATCTCATAAGCGCCAGGGAAAGTTCCAGTATCTTCCCCAAGGTTCTGGCAAAAAAGGGAGAGAGCTGTCAGATGATTCAATCTGGGCGTTTAGGACGTGGGACCCTTTGCTACATACGAAGCCGAGGAAGCCGTAAGACACAGACCTCCGTGGCAAGGCTGTGACTGCCACTCTGGGAAAGGACTCTGCCAATTCAGCTGTTTGCAAAAAGGACTGTTTCGTGCAGAGGGTCGCGTTTGAACTAGACCTTTAGGAGCTGGGAGGATTCTACAGAGAGAGACGCAGGAAGAAAAAAGGTGGTGGGGAGCGACGGGGCATCTTTAAATTCTTTAAATTGTGCTAATGTACACAAATCATAGAATTCATTCTCTGTGGCTCAGATGGTAAAGAATCAGCCTGCGGTGCAGGAGACCCAGGTTCTATCCTTGGGTGGGGAAGGTCCCCTGGAGAAGGGAATAGCAACCCACTCCTGCATTTTTGCCCGGAGAGTCCCGTGGACACAGGAGCTTCGTGGATGACAGTCCGCGGGGTTGCAAAGAGTCAGACCGCCTGAGCAATTAACACACACACACACACACACACACACTCAGTGTACACTTCAAAAGCATTAAGGACACTCACACTGTTTTGCAGTCATCCATATTACTCATCTCTCGGATATTTTTCCTCTCACAAAATTAAAACTCTGTCCTCATTAAACAGTAACCTCCATTCCCCCTCCCCAACCACAGATGCCCACGGTTCTATCAATTTTTTAACCTTGTGACCACTGTGGAAATCTCACAGAAGTGGAATCATGCAGCATTATTTTGGGACCGGCTTATTTCACTTAGCATCGTAACCCTCAAAGATTTTTAGCATGTGTCAGAATCTCCTTGCTTTTTAAAGGCTGAATCATGTTCTACAGGGTGTCTGTATCACATTTTGCTTTTTCGTTTATGCACTGATGGGACACTGGGGTTACACCAGCTCTTAGATCCAGCACTCAGGATCTTTCGTCTTCGTCGCGAGATCTGGTTCCCTGACCAGGGACTGAACTCAGGCCCGCAGCACTGAGAGCCTGGACTCTTAGCCACTGGACCGCCAGGGAAGTCCCTGAATAATGCAGCTATGAACAGCTCAGCTCAGTCGCTCAGTCGTGTCTGACTCTTTGCGACCCCATGGACTGCAGCACGCCAGGCCTCCCTGTCCATCACCAACCCCCGGAGCTTACTCAAACTCGTGTCCATCGAGTTGGTGATGCCATCCCACCATCTCATCCTCTGTCATCCCCTTCTCCTCCCACCTTCATTCTTTCCCAGCATCACGGTCTTTTCTAATGAGTCAGTTCTTCACATCAGGTGGCCAAAGTATTGGAGTTTCAGTTTCAGCATCAGGCCTTCCGATGAATATTCAGTACTGATGGTGATGGACAGGGAGGCCTGACGTGCTGCGATTGATGGGGTCGCAAAGAGTCAGACACGACTGAGCGACTGAACTGAACTGAACTGATGTTGCTTTAGGATGGACTGGTTGGATCTCCTTGCACTCCAAGGGACTCTCAAGAGTCTTCTCCAGCACCACAGTTCAAAAGCATCAGTTCTTCGGTGATCAGTTTTCTTTATGGTCCACGTGGCACATGAGTGTTGCTACTGGAGACCCTTGTTTCACAACTTTTGGAAAACACCCAGAAGAGCTGGATCTTGTGGTAATTCTCTTTTAAGTTTCTGAAGAAGAGCCAAAAGGTTTTCCACAGCATCTGTACCATTATACATTCCCACCAAATGCACAAAGGTTTCCGTTTCTCCCCACGCCTGACTGAAGTGACTGTTATTATTTTTTTCTTCATCATAGCTATCCTGATGAGTGTGACATGGTATCTCCCTGTGGCTTTGATTTCCTTTTCCCTGAAGATTAGAGACACAGAGCATCTTTTCACAAGCTTTCTGCCCATCTCTGTATTTGGTTTGGGGGAAATGTCTATTCAGGTACTTTGCCCATTAAAAATAAAATCATGTGATGTATTTATTTATTTGGGGCTCTGATGGCTCTTCCTTGCTGCCAGGGGTATTCTGTAGTAGCAGTGAGTGAGGGCTACTCTCTAGCTGTGCCCCGTGGGTTTCTCATCCCAGTGGCTTCTCTTGTTGCGAAACACAGAGTCTAGGACACATGGGCTCAGAAGGTATGGCCTCTCCCTGGCTATAGAGTCTTAACTGCCCCGGGGATTGTGCGATCATCCTGGACCAGGGATCAAAACGGTGTCCCGGGCATTGGCAGGCAGATTCTTCATCATCAAGCCATCAGGGAAACCCTATGACCCATTTCTTTTTTTTTTAACCAGGTTGTTTATTGTTTGGGTTGCTGAGCTGAGCGGTATCTTTAAACATGACTGATGGTTCAGCAAGGGTCTGTGCACATGAGTCAAACGTTAAGATCTGGAAAGTGCCCCTAACTCTCACCATGAATGGGACGGCCTGAAAGCCCCTCTCCAAGGCGGAGTGTGGATTACTCAGGAAGTCGCAGAGACCCTCGAGGGCAAGAGCATTGCCCAGTCTGTTCTCAGACGCGGGAGTATTTAGTCCAGCGACAGTGAGGAGCCCACACAGGGTGGAGTCAGACACAGGAGCAGGCTGAAGCAGGACAACACTGCCTCAGACGGGGGAAAGGTGCTTCTAACATGCTGGGGTCGCCCTCTAAGAGCCAGCCCGCAGAAGGCAGAGCAGGGCATCATGGCCAAGATGGGAGACTTCCAGAAGCCAGGGGTCACATCCTCCAGTCCCAGCTCAGTCCTGTGAGAGCACCTTTCAGCATCTGTACAGGATCCCTGGGAGGGTCGGCAGCGTCCTTCCCGAGCACACACAGCTGGGCAGACACACAGCATCTCTGCTTTTATGGCACCAGAAGCAGACCGCCGTCAACACCATCCACTTGGCAAACACCCTCTCGTTACTGAATGATCCTCACGGCAACGAGGCCTCTGAGATGCTGCCAGGAGCTCACCCCCTGTTCATCCCCACAGGGATGGAGCAGCTGAGAAGAATCCCGTGTTGCCCACGTCCTTTGTCCATGTCAAGAGATTCAGCCACAGAGCAGAGTGTGTGGACGGGCGGGGGGTGGGGGGTGGGCTTACCTTCGATTATCCCCCTGTTTCCCCCTTCAGGCAAATCGCCTGGCAAAGAAACAGGTGAATAAGTCTTAGACCTGACACCCGCTCTGGAGGCTGACCCTGCAGACAGACTTCAGGATTAGTTCTTTAATCTCTGTGGTGGATTAAGTGAAGGTCGCCACAGAGCTGCTGGGTTTTAAAGGACTGTGGCGATTTTATCATTAATGAATAATTATCTTATTCCTTGAGACCTCGGACAGATGTCTAAATGCCAAAGGCTGATAAGTAGGCAAGGGCTTCAGAAGTACAATGAAATTATCATAACTCAGTTTTTTTAAAAAAGTATCTTTCGGACAGACTCCTCACATAGTGAGTCACCTCTTCACCGAGTGTTCCCTATCTTATCTGGTGTTGCTTTCATGTTGGACAGCTTAAATTTAGTTCAAGGAATATTTGCATGATCCCAGCAAGACTCGGAAATACGTTGTCGTCTGTGTCAACACCAGACAGCTATGCCAAAAGCATCTTCTGTCTGTACACTCCGTGAAAAGCAGTTTTTTATTTCTGTTTTTCCTTCACTGGAGGAAAGAGAAAATGCTTACATAACCCCGTTATTTGTACTGTTATTTCTTGGAAATTCTGGACCCGGAATAACGAGAACGGAGATAAACATTAAAATAGTGTTCTTTTTTTACCATGACCCAAGCTTGAAAATGAAATGAAATAAACCCATGCCTTAAAATGATGATGGAAAAAAAAAAAAAAATGCAGCATGCTTAAGGACAAGTCCTGCATTCCAAGGTTATTGCCCAAATAACCTGACATTGTGGTCCTGAAACATTGAAAATATCGCTTGGGGCAGTGTCCATAAATAATTGAGAAGGAATGGAACAATCCGAACTTTGGTTGAAGGGTTTAGAAGGGAGCTTCATACCAGGCAGGTCAAGAAGACTGTCGTTATAGAACTATTAACATTTTTTAATCTGTGGTTCCGTGAAGTTGCTGAGAGGGAGAAGCAGAAAGAGGTGTCCTTGAAAGTAATGCAACAGAAGCTTAAGCTGGACGTACCATTGATAGGACTAGATTGCTACGGTCTGTTTCCCAAGAATCTGAGACTTATAGGAAAGTGTCTCAGTCTAAACCAAAATAGAGGGGCATGGGGATTTTCATCCAGGTAATTTGTGTCTTTAGCTACCTCGGTGGTACAGTGGTCAAGAATCCGCCTGCCAATGCTGGAGGTGCAGGAGATGAGAGTTCGATCCCCGGCTCGGAAAGATCCCCTGGAGGAGGGCATGGCAACCCACTCCAGTGTTCTTGCCTGGGGAAGCCCCATGGACAGAGGAGCCTTGGTGGGCTGCACTCCAAGAGGTCGCAGAAGAGAAGGATGAGACAGTGATTAAAGAAGAGTTTGTGTCTTCAGAGTTAATACTGCAACATCAAGCATATTCTACCACCTGGGGAATAAATGTGTGTGTGTGCGTGTGTGCGTGTGTGTGAAAGAGAGACAGACAGGGAGAGAGATTTATACATACAAATATATATATGTGTCTGTGTATCAAAGCATTTATTTATTTCACAAAGTCGTCTAATATAACCCAAGTCTAAACCAAGCCCTTCTCTTGTGTCTCTGATGCTCCTTCTAATTCTTCTCTGTCCCTCTGGGCAAAACCACTTAAACCTTTTATCTCGGTTTCCTTTGTGGAAAAATGAGAGTAATAGACACCCCTTAGCCATCTCGGAGTAACGTTTTGATGCCAGCCGTTATGCGATTATGGGAGAAGAAAGCTCTGAGCTTCTGGCAGTTAGGTGCTCCATAAAGATGATTAGCGGGCTCCGGAGATTTTTATCTTTTGAAACCGACAAGGATTTCTCTTCTAAAAGCTCCTATCTGTAGCCCCTGGACACGTGTTCCCCGATAACTCTTGTTCAGAGAGATCCACTTCGCTCCACGGGACAGGCAGAGGCTCTCTGCTCCAAGATCCGCTACCCAGGGTCTGGAGAAAAAAGACGTTCTGCCTCCTGGAGTTGAGGGGCAGGCAAGTTGCTGCCGGTTGGGGCAGGAAGATCTGGGGCCTGGGAAGGACTGGGAAGTCAGCAGATGGGCCTGTGGAGGTGGCCGTCCAGCTGGAGGGACACGTGTCGGGGGAGACTAGAGAAAGTGTACAAAAGCAGTGGAGCCAAGCGGTATATACGGATGGCAAAGGAAGAGGGTAATTCAGACCTGCACGCCCACGGGAGCTCCTGCTGATGCCACGGCCTTGGACACGGAGATGGTTCACAGGAGCCCAGCCTCGAACTTTCTTTACCTGTAATGACCTTTGCTACAAGTAACAAACGTTGCATGTGTTGGGGGGGGTGTTGTTGGAGGTGGGGTGTGGAGGAAAGGGGACGCTCCCACACTGTTGGTGCGGGAATGTCAGTTGGGGCAACCGCTGTGGAGAGGTGCGATCAGTTCAGTTCAGTTCAGTCGCTCAGTCGTGTCTGACTCTTTGCGACCCCATGAATCGCAGCACGCCAGGCCTCCCTGTCCATCACCATCTCCCGGAGTTCACTCAGATTCACGTCCATCGAGTCAGTGATGCCATCCAGCCATCTCATCCTCAGTCGTCCCCTTCTCCTCCTGCCCCCTATCCCTCCCAGCATCAGAGTCTTTTCCAATGAGTCAACTCTTCGCATGAGGTGGTCAAAGTACTGGAGTTTCAGCTTTAGCATCATTCCTTCCAAAGAAAGCCCAGGGCTGATCTCTTTCAGAATGGACTGGTTGGATCTCCTTGCAGTCCAAGGGACTCTCAAGAGTCTTCTCCAACACCAAAAATACTTAAAAAAATGTGATCCAGCAAGCCCACTCCTGGGCACATGTCTGGAGAAGACTCTAGTTGGCAAAGATACACGCAACCCAATGTTCATAGCGGCTCTCTTCACAGTACTGAGACGTAAAAAAAAAAAAAATGCAGCATGCTTAAGGACAAGTCCTGCATTCCAAGGTTATTGCCCAAATAACCTGACATTGTGGTCCTGAAACATTGAAAATATCGCTTGGGGCAGTGTCCATAAATAATTGAGAAGGAATGGAACAATCCGAACTTTGGTTGAAGGGTTTAGAAGGGAGCTTCATACCAGGCAGGTCAAGAAGACTGTCGTTATAGAACTATTAACATTTTTTAATCTGTGGTTCCGTGAAGTTGCTGAGAGGGAGAAGCAGAAAGAGGTGTCCTTGAAAGTAATGCAACAGAAGCTTAAGCTGGACGTACCATTGATAGGACTAGATTGCTACGGTCTGTTTCCCAAGAATCTGAGACTTATAGGAAAGTGTCTCAGTCTAAACCAAAATAGAGGGGCATGGGGATTTTCATCCAGGTAATTTGTGTCTTTAGCTACCTCGGTGGTACAGTGGTCAAGAATCCGCCTGCCAATGCTGGAGGTGCAGGAGATGAGAGTTCGATCCCCGGCTCGGAAAGATCCCCTGGAGGAGGGCATGGCAACCCACTCCAGTGTTCTTGCCTGGGGAAGCCCCATGGACAGAGGAGCCTTGGTGGGCTGCACTCCAAGAGGTCGCAGAAGAGAAGGATGAGACAGTGATTAAAGAAGAGTTTGTGTCTTCAGAGTTAATACTGCAACATCAAGCATATTCTACCACCTGGGGAATAAATGTGTGTGTGTGCGTGTGTGCGTGTGTGTGAAAGAGAGACAGACAGGGAGAGAGATTTATACATACAAATATATATATGTGTCTGTGTATCAAAGCATTTATTTATTTCACAAAGTCGTCTAATATAACCCAAGTCTAAACCAAGCCCTTCTCTTGTGTCTCTGATGCTCCTTCTAATTCTTCTCTGTCCCTCTGGGCAAAACCACTTAAACCTTTTATCTCGGTTTCCTTTGTGGAAAAATGAGAGTAATAGACACCCCTTAGCCATCTCGGAGTAACGTTTTGATGCCAGCCGTTATGCGATTATGGGAGAAGAAAGCTCTGAGCTTCTGGCAGTTAGGTGCTCCATAAAGATGATTAGCGGGCTCCGGAGATTTTTATCTTTTGAAACCGACAAGGATTTCTCTTCTAAAAGCTCCTATCTGTAGCCCCTGGACACGTGTTCCCCGATAACTCTTGTTCAGAGAGATCCACTTCGCTCCACGGGACAGGCAGAGGCTCTCTGCTCCAAGATCCGCTACCCAGGGTCTGGAGAAAAAAGACGTTCTGCCTCCTGGAGTTGAGGGGCAGGCAAGTTGCTGCCGGTTGGGGCAGGAAGATCTGGGGCCTGGGAAGGACTGGGAAGTCAGCAGATGGGCCTGTGGAGGTGGCCGTCCAGCTGGAGGGACACGTGTCGGGGGAGACTAGAGAAAGTGTACAAAAGCAGTGGAGCCAAGCGGTATATACGGATGGCAAAGGAAGAGGGTAATTCAGACCTGCACGCCCACGGGAGCTCCTGCTGATGCCACGGCCTTGGACACGGAGATGGTTCACAGGAGCCCAGCCTCGAACTTTCTTTACCTGTAATGACCTTTGCTACAAGTAACAAACGTTGCATGTGTTGGGGGGGGTGTTGTTGGAGGTGGGGTGTGGAGGAAAGGGGACGCTCCCACACTGTTGGTGCGGGAATGTCAGTTGGGGCAACCGCTGTGGAGAGGTGCGATCAGTTCAGTTCAGTTCAGTCGCTCAGTCGTGTCTGACTCTTTGCGACCCCATGAATCGCAGCACGCCAGGCCTCCCTGTCCATCACCATCTCCCGGAGTTCACTCAGATTCACGTCCATCGAGTCAGTGATGCCATCCAGCCATCTCATCCTCAGTCGTCCCCTTCTCCTCCTGCCCCCTATCCCTCCCAGCATCAGAGTCTTTTCCAATGAGTCAACTCTTCGCATGAGGTGGTCAAAGTACTGGAGTTTCAGCTTTAGCATCATTCCTTCCAAAGAAAGCCCAGGGCTGATCTCTTTCAGAATGGACTGGTTGGATCTCCTTGCAGTCCAAGGGACTCTCAAGAGTCTTCTCCAACACCAAAAATACTTAAAAAAATGTGATCCAGCAAGCCCACTCCTGGGCACATGTCTGGAGAAGACTCTAGTTGGCAAAGATACACGCAACCCAATGTTCATAGCGGCTCTCTTCACAGTACTGAGACGAGGAAGCAACCCCAGTGTCCAGGGGTAGAGAACTGAATTAGGAAGATGTGTGTGTGTGTGTGTATCTGTGTGTGTGTGTGTATACATATACACATATATATATGTCTGAGTCGCTCAGTTGTGTCTGACTCTTTACAACCCCATGGACTATAGCCCACCAGTCTCCTTTGTCCATGGAGTTCTCCAGACAAGAATACTGGCGTGAGTTGCCACTTCCTTCTCCAGCGGATCTTCCCAAACCAGGCATCGAACTCGAGTCTCCTGCATGTGTAGGCAGATTCTCCGCTGTCTGAGTCACCAGGGAAACCATGTATATATATAAAATAAAATATTATTCAGCCATAAAAAGAATGCAACGTTACCATTTTCAGCAATGTGGATATACCTAGAGACTATTATGCTTAGTGAAATGTCAGAGAAAGAGAAATATCGTATGATACCACCTACTGTGTGGACTAAAAAATAAGACAAGTGAATATATAAGGAAAACAGTCTCAGATATACAAAATACTGCTGCTGCTGCTAAGTCGCTTCAGTCGTGTCCAACTTTGTGTGACCCCATAGACGGCAGTCCACCAGGCTCCCCCGTCCCTGGGATTCTCCAGGCCAGAACACTGGAGTGGGTTGCCATTTCCTTCTCCAAAGCATGAAAGTGAAAAGTGAAGTTGGGAATTGGCAGTATGGGATTAATAGATATAAACTAATATATATGTAAGCTATGCAACCAGAATCTACTGTAGACCAGAGGAATGATACCGAGTATCCTGTAATAACCTCTAACTGAATATAATCTGAAAAAAAAAAAAAGTGAATCACTATCCTTTACACCTGAAACTAACATAATTTGTAAATCAACTGTATTTTTTAAAATCAACTGTATTTAATTTTTTTAAATGTAATGACCTTTGTTGGACTTCCCTTGTAGCTCAGCTGATAAAGATTCCACCTGCAATCCAGGAGACCCCTGTTCGATACCTAGGTCAGGAAGATCCCTTGGAGAAGGGATAGCTTACCAACTCCAGCATTCTGGGGCTTCCCTGGTGGCTCAGCTGGTAAAGAATCCGCCTGCAATGCGGGAGACCTGGGTTCGATCCCTGGGTTGGGAAGATCCCCTGGAGAAAGGAGAAAGGCTACCCACTCCAGGATTCTGGTCTGGAGAATTCCATGGACTGTATAGTCCATGGGGTCGCAGAGTCGGACACAACTGAGAGACTTTCACCTTCAACGATCTCAAAGGCATCTTCTGCTAGATGTATTAGTATTGTGCATTAAGCAATATAAGGAAACATCATTGGTAAAGACAGACATGTGTGTGTGTGAGAGAGAGAGAGCGAGAGCAAGACAGAGAGAGAGAGAGCCATGTGTGAGAGACAGAGACGCACAGAGGGACTGACTTTTCCTCCATACTTTTGTAAATGAGGACTGAATTATCAAGGGGGTGCAGAATGAAATGCTTGAGTCCTCAAAGATTGAAACTAAAGTACAACTCATGAGACTTGTTCCTGATTGGTCTTCAGGATACGTCTGATACAGGGAAGTAAAAAGACGCTGGTCGATTCCTGACCTACTGATAACAGAGGCTCCCCCTGCATTGACAGAATTGGGCTGCAGAATCCCACAGGTCAGGCAGCTGTCCTGCACAATGACGACTGAGTTTGGGACTGATTTTTTTTTTTCCAAACAACAGAATGGAGTGATCTTTCAAACCAAATTTCCATTCCCAGCATATGGAAGCCGGTCAATCTGATATACGTTTCAAGAGCCTAAGCCAACAGCCAGAAATGAAATGAAAAGGGAAAAATTAGGGTAAGAGAGTAGGCGTTGGTTTCCTTTGCTCTCTTTAGAGCAAAGATGCTGTGCTGGTAATACTGGGTTGGGGGATGCTTTTCATGGGAGTATATTTCTGGGTCCTCTCCTTTGCAGTGGGTTGCCACCAAGTTAAGCTGATCTAAGACAAGAGCGCTGGCTGTGGTCTCGTTCGGGGTGTTTCAGCTGGAAAACATGCCTACAATCAGCGATTCTGTAAATGCCTGCTCCCAACACGAACCAGGAGTTTGTCAAACTGGAAAGCAGGAAGCTCATCCATTCAAACTCACTGAAGTGTCAGTTCAAAACATCTAACTTGGTAGCGATGGGTCACATCATAATCTTTGCTGGAGGACAGGCTCTGAGAATCTTAAAATTGAGAAGGCTCTTTAAGCTAATGAAACATTATCTCTCGACTAGTACGACCCCCGTCCCGCACCCCCCGACACACACACACAGCTTCACAGCTTCTATTTCCAATCAAGGATTTTTTTTTTCCAGTAACGCTGCTATACCCTGAATACTAGGAATACACAGATGAGTAAGACATGAAAAATCCGTGTCCTTAAAAGACTGACAACCTAGCGTAGGGAAGACTGAAACTACAGATACACAGAACATGTTAGAACAGAGTGAAGGAGAGGTATTTAAAGCAACTCTGAGGCACTTAACCCGTCTTGGGATACCCAGAGGGCTAGAATATGTCCGAGAATGGGAAGTTGAGACTTCACAAATTGTGATTTCCAGTGGTAACTAATAGCTATTTGAAAACTAGGTTTTCTCATAATAAAAAAGCAAAGTGTGACTTCCTGTAACTTTTACCCACGGGTCCCACGTCTGTCCTCAGAGGCGACATAGGATATGACTCAATCACCACGTGTCCCACTCTTTGCGACCCCTTCGATTGCAACCCTCCTCTGTCTATGGGATTTTCCAGGCAAGAATGACAACAAGGTGGTCATTCCTTTCTGCAGGGGATCTTCTCAAGCCAGGGATGGAACCCGTGTCTCCGGGGTGTCCTTCACGGGCAGGTGGATTCTTTACCACGGAGCCCCCCGGGACGCCCCAAGGAAACCTTAAAGCTTAGCCATGGCCAAGATGGTCTTGCAATTCCCAAGCTGCCACTAGTGGGCGCGCCTGTCCACAAGCGGTAAATCAGGCGCCTTTGGTGGGTCGGGAGGGGAAAAGAGTGAATTCCAGACAAGTCATAGGCATGGCCAGCAAGGACAGGAAAATCAACCGGGAGATGCAGATCAAAACCTCAGTGAGACAGGACCTCTCGCCTCTTAGGATGAAAGTGAAACTGTTAGTTGCTCAGTCGCATCCGACTCTCTGCAACCCCGTGGACTGTAGCCCCCCAGGCTCCCCCTGTCCCTGGGATTCTCCAGGCAAGAGGCTGCAGTGGGTCGCCAGTTCCTCCTCCAGGGGGTCTTCCCGACCCAGGGACTGAACCTGGGCCTCCCACACTGCACACTGATTCTTTACTGTCTGAGCCAAGATGGTCATCATCAAAAAAACAAAACAAAACAAAAAAACTCAAGTGCTGGTGATGATGCAGAGAAAAAGGAATCTTTACACACTATAGGTAGGAATGTAAATTACTGCAACCGCTGTGGAAAAACAGTAGGTGGGTTCCTCAAAATATTTAAAATTAGAACTACCGCATGGCTCAGCAATTCCACTCCTGGGCACATTTTCACAGGAAATGAAAGCAAGATCTCGGAAAAAAAAGTCTGCAGTCGTGCTCAATACAGCTTTATCCACAATAGCCAAGATGTGAAAGCAACCTACATGCCTGTCTACAGAAGAAAGGGATACAGGTACCACAGACACACACACACACATACACACACACACACATACACACAGAAATACTATTCAGCCAGAAGAGAAAATGAAATGCTGCAACTGGCAACAAATTAGATGCACCAGGAGGGCACGATGCTAAATGAACCGATAGAAAGAGAAATACTGGGTGACCTCTCTCTTATGTGGTGTGACATGTATGGAAAGAGTAACAAGGAAACATGCATTAGTGTATGTAAAATCAGACAGGCAGTGGGAATTTGCTGCGTGACTCAGGGAACTCAAACCAGGGTTCTGGGACAACCTAGAGGGGTAGGATGGGGAAGGAGGTGGGAAAAATGTTCAAGAGGGAGGGGACACAAGTATACCCAAGGCTGATCCATGGTAATGTTTGACAGAAACCAGCACAATTCTGTAAAGCCATCATCCTTCAATTAAATAAATTAAAAAAAATCCAGACTCTTAGTAGAGTGCTGGTTCCCAGGGGCTGGGGGCTGGGATTGGAAACGCAGAGATGTTAGTCACAGAGAACAAGAGCACACGCTATAAGAGGAATAAATTCCCGGGACGTGATGCACAGCATGGGGAGCCCCAGTCAACAACACCGTCTTACACACGTGAACACTGCTAAGGCCGTTAATCTTAAATGCTCTCACCACCGTGGAAGTGGACGGAAATCATGCTCCGTCACATCAGTCCTGTCTGATTCTTTGTGACCCCATGGGCTGCAGCTCGCCAGGCTCCTCTGTCCATGGGGTTCTCCAGGCAAGAAGACTGGAGCAGGTTGCCATTTCCTCCTCCTCCATGGGATCTTCCTGACCCAGGGATCAAAATCACGTCTCCTGCGTCTCTCGCATTGCAGGCAGATTCGTTACCTGTTGAGCCACCTAGGAAGCCTTCCAAAAAGAAATTAAAAGTATGTGAAGCGATGCAGGTGTTAGCTAAGTCTACCATGGATAAGTGCATCAAATCATAACACGATTCTCTTTTAAGCTTATACAGTATTATGTGTTGATCATACCTCAATAAAGAAAGAAAAGTCTCATCACTTCATGGCAAATAGATGGGGAAACAATGGAAACAGAGACAGACTTTCTTTTCTTGGGCTCCAAAGTCACTGCAGATGGTGACTATAGCCATGAAATTAAAAGTCGCCTGCTCCTTGGAAGAAAAACTATGACCAACCTAGATAACATATTCAAAAGCAGAGATGTTACTTTGCCAGCAAAGGTCCATCTAGTCAAGACTATGGTTTTCCCAGTAGTCATGTATGGATGTGAGAGTTGGACTATAAAGAAAGCTGAGTGCTATAGAATGGATGTTTTGAAACTGTGGTGTTGGAGAAGCCTCTTGAGAGTCCCTTTGACTGCATGGAGATCTATCCAGTCCATCCTAAAGGAAATCAGTCCTGAATATTCATTGGAAGGACTGATGCTGAAGCTGAAACTCCAATCCTTTGGCCACCTGATGCGAAGAGCTGACTCATTAGAGAAGACCCCGATGCTGGGAAAGATTGAAGGCGGGAGGAGAAGGGGATGGCAGAAGATGAAATGGTTGGATGGCGTCACCGACTCGATGCACATGAGTTTGAGCCAGCTCCGGGAGTTGGTGATGGACAAGGAGGCCTGGCGTGCTGCAGTCCATGGGGTCACAAAGAGTGGGACACGTCTGAGCGACTGAACTGAACTGGGAGAAGGAAAAATCAGGCTGAGAAGGACAAATTACAAGCCCTCCTGTTGTCTCACCCTCCCGTGTCAGTACTCAGATCAACACGGACTGGATTCCACTCTGAAACCTTTCCTGACTTCACCATCAGGACAACGTAATAGACAGAGGTTCTGCAGCCTCGTCCGGAGGTGCCTGCCCACCCCAGAGACTGCCGGTGGACGCTTTCCAGGACTGGGGAGGAAGGGGTGACCAAGCATGTCTCCTCTGCCCTTGGGGCTTCTCTGAATGGTACTGATAGTCCAGGGGGATGGGGACGGATAGTCATCCATCGCCAGGATGGTCCCTGTGGCCACGGGCTGAGTGTCCTTTCTATTCAGTGTGTGAGCAGAGGGACCCTGCAGAACATGCTGGAGACAATTACCGTGCATCCGAGGAGCAAGTGTCGGCCTGGACAAACCCTGGCCCTTGGCACTCGGAACACACGGCGGTCCATCCAGGATGTTGGGTCTACGTTCTAAACGCGTCTGACAACGTGCGATACTTCCCACCTGCACTGTCCTTCTCTGGTTGTACCCACCACCCACCACCACCTCGGGTTGTGACTTCTTGCCCAGCTGATAAACTGGCTTCCACGTCGACCCTGTACGGCCTCTGGATGTTACGTCGTACACACAGCTCTGGTCTCCGGCCCCGAGGAGGCTTCCCTGATGGCTCAGATTGGTAAAGAATCTGCCTGAGAATGCAGAACACCCGGGATCAATCCCTGGGTCAGAAAGATCCCCTGGAGGAGGACGAGGCAACCCACGCCAGCGTTCCTACCTGGAGAATCCCCATGGACAGAGGAGCCTGGAAGGCTACAGTCCAAAGGGTTGCAAAGAGTCGGACACAACTAAGCGACTGAGCTCGGCTGCCCCAAGCCCTCTGCATCAGCCCCCCGCTTCACCCAGGCAGAGACTATGAGAGCATACGTTTTCGTTTCATATTATTGTGGATGCGTTGTTATTTCTGAGGCTCCAGGACACCACTTGTCCTGCAGGTTAAGCTAATAGAGCACGCCAAGTACTGCGGTTCCGTTTGAAGAGCTGGGCTCACACTGTTTCGGGAAGGGCCAGGGATAATTAGACACCAAAGGCTCTTGCTCTGAAGGCTGCTAAGAGCATAAAATTATGTGGACGACAAAGCGCGGCAGAGGACCCCTGGGATTTGTCGTCACACGTCCCTTCTCCGGCCCAAGTATCCGTCCCGAAGAGGGGGCCACGGGCCTGGGGTAGATTGCAAAAGCCCACTCTGTTCTACATCCTTCCTGCTGCGTCTGTGCAGCTTGCTCTCCGTTAAAAAGCCTTTGCCGGCAGGGCTGCAGGAAGTGAGAACAGATTTCATTTTACCTGCTGAGCAACTGCAGAAAAACCAAGCCTTTTTTTTGCCTTGGCGGCCAAGATCCCTTAAGCGTTCCTCCTAAAATTAGATACGACCCACAATCTATTTTATAGACACACCAAAGCCTGGTGAGCTTTCCGGGTACAAACCGGACCATTTTTTTTTTCCCCCAAGTGAGAAGTAGACAGGTGTAAATGTGGAATATTCACTTTACCTTTTCCTCATCAGTTTCAACGTGTATGGTTCTGCCTCTGTGACTCAGCTGGTAAAAGAATCTTCCTGCAATGCAGGAGACCCAGGTTCCATCCCTGGGTCAGGAAGATTCCCCTGGAGAAGGGATAGGCTACCCACTCTAGTATTCTTGGGCTTCCCTGGTGGCTCAGCTGGTAAAGAATCTTCCTGCAATGCCGGAGACACTGGTGCAATCCCTGGGTTGGGAAGATCCCCTGGAGGAGGAAATAGCAATCCACTCCATTATTCTTGCCTGGAGAATCCCATGGACAGAGGAGCCTGGCGGGCTACAGTCCATGGGGTTGTGAAGAGTCAGACACGGCTGACAGACTAACACACACCCACCATTTAAATCTATATAATTGCAAATAAGGAAAATAATATAATTGAACTTTTACCCACAATCATAAATGCACCATGAGAACACTTTTTGTGTGTGTGTGTGTGTATTAGGCTAAACATCTTTCAGGTATTACACATCAAAGATAATTTGAGAAATGGAACAGTGCTTTTTTTTGAGATCTCAGTACTTTGGAGAAAAACCAAGTGCTGGAGAGGAACTCAAGAAAACAGAAATTCCTCTTTTACAGACGAAGCCACGTGCACTCATTTCTGCCCTGGTGATGTGGTCAGTTAAACGTGGAACCAAACAGGCGTGTGGTCTTCTTCTACCTTGAGAGTATCATTATTTTAAATAGATAAATGTGATGATTAATGCGAGCTTTCAACAGACCACGTCTCTTCCTGATGAGTTTGGGCCAATTCGAGCCAAACTAGAATGCCCACACAGCGGAAGGAGAAATAAAAGGCAGTGCCTTGCTTTTATAACTGGAAGATGCTTATTTGAGCAGAATACCACTTGCCAGCTAGAAAATACAAAAACAAATATCGGCCGAGCTTGAAGCAACAGAACCTCAGAGCCTTATCAAGCTCACCCCTACGTTCCTGCGACGTCTCCAGAGATGCTGGTGGTCACAAGAGGAGAATCCCATGGACTCATAGGACAAAAATACTGAAATTAAAAGATGCTTGCTCCTTGGAAAAAAAGCTATGCCCAACCTAGACAGCATATTAAAAAGCAGAAATGTTACTTTGCCAACAAAAGTCCGTCTAGTCCAAGCTATGGTTTTTCAGTAGTCGTATATGGATGTGAGAGTTGGACTATAAAATTGAGCACTGAAGATTGATACTTTTGAACCATGGTGTTGGAGAAGACTCTTGAGAGTCCCTTGGACTGCAAGGAGATCCCACCAGTTAATCCTAAATGAAATCGGTCCTGAATATGCATTGGAAGGACTGATGCCAAAGCTGAAACTCCAATGCTCTGGCCACCTGCTGCAAAGAACTGACTCATTTGAAAAGACCCTGATGCTGGGAAAGATTGAAAGTGGGAGGAGAAGGGGACAACACAGGATGAGATGGTTGGATGGCATCACCAACACCATGGACATGAGTTTGGGTGGACTCCTGGAGTTGGTGATGGACAGGAAGGCCTGGTGTGCTGCAGTTAATGGGGTCGTGAAGAGTTGGACATGACTGACCGACTGGACTGAACTGAACTCTTTTCAATGCCATGGACTACAGCCTCCAGGCTCCTCTGTCCAAGGGATTCTCCAGGCGAGACTTCTGGAGGGGATTGCCATGCCCTCCTCCAGGGGATCTTTCAGACCCAGGGATTGAACCTGCGTCTCTTACATCTCCTGCACAGGCAGGCAGGTTCTTTACCACTAACTCCACCAGAGGAAGTCCTCACCACTCTGTTTTTATCACTTTGGGCAAGGACCTGGCTCCTGCTGGCAGAGAGCTGTCGAATGTGGGAACTGGTGGGGAGAAGAAGGTGCCATCTTAAGCCTTCACGAAGGTGGAAGCACTTGTATGTTATGGGCAGACTGTCACACGGAACAGTGTCTTGCGGAAGTCCACGGCGGTCCTGAAGCCACGGGAGATGGTGTTCACCCTTTGGCCTCACTGGTGATGAGGGTTCAGCAGACCTTCTCAGGTGGGAGGCAAGGGATGAAGGCAGGGCAGTGACAACCGCTCATGGCTCGTGATGAGCCAACATCGTGGTTCTGCAGAGAAAGACCCGGAGGCTTGCGTTGACGCAGCCTCGGTGTGGGTCGGGCTGACCGGCAGGTTTATGGAGAACGCTGTTGAACTGTTAGGCTGATCTAAGTAAACCCGGGCAACTTTACTGCCTGTCTCAGCTCGGGTCACATTCTGAGGCAAATCAACTCTGACACACAGAGAAACCCAAGAAATAATTCAATATTTTTTTTTTTCTCCCAAGTCCATCAAAAGGACCAGCATTTTTTTTTGTTTGTTTTAAAAAACTGTATATATTTGGCTGCACCATGGGAGATCTTTAGCAGCCACATGTGAACTCTGAGTTGCAACACGTGGGATCCAGTTTCCCCATCGAACCCGGGACCCCTGCGTTTGGGAGCGTGGGCCACCAGGAAAGTCCCAAGGCTGCTGCTTTTATCTTTGCTAGCTTCAGATGGTATCCGGCTCCAATAAGGATCCTTTGCTTATAAAATATATGCACTGCCTTTTATTCCAACGGCAGCTGTATGGAAATGTCAGTTTTGCTATTACTGGTGGAACCTCAAAAAGGAAGAAAAATGAACTCAAAGGGCCAGCTGGAGTGGGATCTAATTCCTTAGCAACCTAGAAATCATTGGCTGGAAGAGCTTGTGCTACAGAGCAGAGACCCTTGGAGACCAAAAACAGATTCTGTCCCCACGCGAATACCTTTAATTCCCCTTCTACCCCTGCGTGCTTAGTCGCTCAGTCATGTCCGACTCTTTGGGACCCCGTGGACTGTAGTCCTCCAGGCTCCTCTGTCCATGGGGTTCTTTAGGCAAGAATATTGCAGTGGGTTCCCATACCCTCCTTCAGGGCCAGATCTCCCACATGGCAGGCGGATGGATTCTTTACCAGCTGAGCCACCAGGGAAGCCCAAGAATACCGGAGTGGGTAGCCTATCCTTTCTCCAGAGGATCTTCCTGACCCAGGGATTGAACCCAGGTCTCCCACATTGTAGGTGGATTCTTTACCATCTAAGCCACCAGGGAAACCCCTGGACCCTTTTACGCTGTATCAAAACACCACGCCAATTACTTAACAGTACTGGGGAGACGTGTTTTCTCTTGATTCTCACGAACCCCTGGTTAACCTCTTATGTTTGGAACGTCTAAGGTAAACAGTTTTGAGCTGCAGATTTGCTGAAAATTATACACACCCACACAGACACCTGTTCAGTCACGTCTCTGTGATTTATTATGGCGGCTAGCAATTTTGGACTCATGTCAAAACGGAAGCCGTCACGGCTGGGTGTCGTTTTGGAGATCTTTGCTGGGTCATCACATGCACAGAACGCTCGTTAACGCCTCATTTTTTGCTACTTGCTGCAAAGGTCCCAGAAGCAGGTGAAGGGTGGGCTTCTGCCTAATTTTCAGGACAATATAATAGGGCTGATTTTATGCATATTAAACAACGGAATTACAGACCGAAGCATGCTTTGCCCAAGTGGTTTTATCATCCCACCTGCAGCAGCCTTTTCTCTGCTGTGTCTATCAGCGTTCCTTGGGTTTATTTTCAGCATTAGAAACATGGCCTGCATAGCATCAACCAAGTGGACTGTGGGCACCACCTCCTCAGCTTCAGAACGTTCTTCTACCCTGCTTCTGTCGTAATAAAAGAGAAGACACCTCTATTATTTTATCGATCTACGGCTAATCGTATTTGCAAGCGCAAGGCCCAAGTCTATAGATGTTTGATCCATACCGAGACGTGTCTTTAGTGCACAGGCGTCAAAAGGCATGGTTATCTTAGAGCCTTACTGAATATTATTGAGAGGGCTGTCTGAGCCACCGATTCCACTGATCTACAAACTTAAAGCCAATACAATACTATCTTGATTACTGCAGCTTTATGATACCTCTTGAAATCAGGCAGTGTTAGGTCATTCAACTTTATTCTCTCTCTTTTTTTTTTTTTTCAAAGTGATTCGGCTATTCTGGGTGTTTTGAATTTCACTATGCGTTTGAGATCAGCTGGCAATAATTTTAAGGAAAGAAGCCTTTTAGGATTTTGGTTGGGATCGTGTTAAATCTACCAACCAACTCATGGAAAAATGGAAACTCTTAATATTCAGCCTTTCAACCTATAAACAATGCATAGGTCTCCATTTATTTAATTTGTCTCAAGATGTTTGTTTGTTTGTTTGTTTTTGAGGCTTTGGCCTTACAGGTTTTGCACATTTTTTCTCAAATTTATCCCTGAATATATCGTACTTCTGTGTTCTCTGTGTGCTTAGCTGCTCAGTCGTGTCTGACTCGATGAGGCCTCATGGACTGTAGCCCCCCAGGTTCCTCTGTCTGTGGCAAGAATACCGGAGTGGGTTGCCATTTCCTTCTCCAGGGGATCTTCCCGCCCCTGGGATCGAACTGGCATCGCTTGCATCTCCTGACATGGCAGGTGGATTCTTTTCCACGAGCGCCACCTGGGAAGCCCCTAAAACCAGTACACACACAGTCTGAGGAATACCATCAAGACCAACAGTTCTGTCACTGCCACCCAGGGTGAAACTTAAAACACGGCAGCACCCCCATAAATTGTCCTACCCCATGTTATCAAAAAGCTCTTCCTCTCCTCCTGGAAAGATAATTCCTAGCCCGCTCTTTATGGATTTAATTGTGTCTCGTTATTTGAAAATAATGAGTGCATTCCTAAACAATCCTAATTTCGTAGTTTGGTTTTTCTGCCTTTTGAAACGGTATCAATTAAATCACTCATCGGAATGCTCATTCGGGTTGGTGGATATATTGTGATGAGAGGGGGAAATCTAGCAGAGTCTCGAGAAGGAGAAATTTTGCCGGCTTCAAGGCGGTATCGCTGAGAATGAGCGGTGGCCCCTGAGCACCACGAGGTCTTTAGTAAGCCAAGCTTCTCTCCGCATTTGTCATCCACTCTTCAATGACTGGAAGGCTGGCCCAAGCTTCTGCGTGTATCTGAGCACAGCGGCATAAAATACAAAAGAAAGAACAGCCCCCGTGAATGCTGGCAGACGGTTATCATCTTGGAAATGTAGCAAAAACTCCCTGCTGGACAGCTTCGAACACATCACTTCATCCGTCTGGCGCCGACTTTTCTGATCCTTAAGTCCTTGGTGAGTGGGGTACCTTGTGGTTGGGATGGACCCAGGGCTCTCACAGCTCTCCCGACTTTCAAATACGCTGTTTTCAAGAGACACTGGCATCTCTGAATCCCAGGGGGAGACAAGCTTTGCCTTCCCTTTATTTAAAAAGGTCAATTATACTAAATCTTCGACGCACAGAACTTAATTCATCATACAAAGACCACAAAAAGTGATAAATATCCTCTGTCAACCTTGAAAACAGATTTAGCACTTTTCACTATAAAAACTTCACAATTCTTAGGTAAGCAAATGGATGCTTTTGCTTAATTGTTTTACGTCACCAGATATCAATCTTCACGATGGGGGGCTGTGTGGTTCATTTTTCTTTATTTCAAGATTTTTTTTTTTTATGTGAACCGTTCCTAAAGTCTTTACTGATTTTTGTTACAATATTGCTTCTGTTGTCTATGTTCTGGTTTTTTGGTGGTGAGGCATGTGGCCTCTTAGCTCTCCAGGGGTCAAACCCACAACCCCGCTGTGCTGGAAGCCGAAGTCTTAACCACTGGAGCACCAGGGAATTCCCCGTGTCGTTGAGTTCAACGTGAAAGAGAACAGAGTCCAGGCACCCTCCCTGAATGGGGAATTCTGTTGAGGTTCTAAATTAGCATGTGTAATTATACTACTGGCCATGTCCTCACCCTCCCCCCCTTTTTTTTTTCAATCTTCAAAATCACATTTCTGGACCCAGGGCTGTGAGACACAAAAGGAAACAGCTTCTGTCCAACGGGCCGACACTCCGCTGCTCACAAAAACGCGAAACGTCCAACTGGGATTCTCATTTCTTACATCAGCAGGACTAATTCTCTACCACCAGAGACAGTGTTTTAACTTTGTGAGGGGGTAAATGCTTTTTCTGATTAGGAAGTTATTCGATGTCAAAATATGATGCTCTCTTGATGGCTATTTTTTGGGGGGTACAGGTATTACTTTTGCTTAAGCCTTTATTTAATTTGCTACAATGTGCTGTGTGCTTAGTTGCTCAGCCGTGTCTGACATTTTTCAGTCCTGTCCGACTCTTTGTGACCCCATGGACTGTAGCCCACCAGGCTCCTCGGTCCATGGGATTCTCCAGGCAAGAAGACTGGAGTAGATTGCCTTGCCCTCCTCTGAGGAATCTTCCCAACCTAGGGATCGAACCCAGGTATCCCACATGGCAGGTGGATTCTTTACCATCTGAGCCACCAGGGAAGCCCCTTGTTACAATACTGTTTTTTTTTTTATGTTGGGCGGGGAAGGGGAGGAGGGGAGGTTTGGCCAGGAGGCATGGGGGAGTCTTAGCTCCCTGACCAGGGGTTAGCCTGCACATGCTGCACTGGAAGGCAAAGTCTTAACCATTGGACTTCCAGGGAATCCCCCAGGTACTTAACGGTTTTGTTCCTGGCACACTACTTTGAAAGTCTGAAATAGGGGAGATGAGCTTCCTTAGGACAAGGAAAACTCACAGTTGAAAACTACTCTGATAGACATCACGATTAAATATGTTCAGAAAAAAAAAAAAAAACTCTTTAAACGTGAACACACATGAAATGCAGCACACAAAACCTCCCAGGACACCCTGATTTTTGGATTTTAATCAGAGTTGATTGGCATGTGTATTTTCCAACTTCTTTAGATAAAAACGTAGACGTATATGAGCTCCTGCTTGTAACGACATTTGTAATAAAAAACAGTTGTAAGCTCCTGCTTGTAATGGGATTTGTAATAAAAATAATGGGCTTTATGAATACATACGTGTGGAATGGATGCATAAAAATGCAAATAATGCATGAGCCAAATGAGACTGCCAGTAAATATCAGATATAACCACACTGTTACATACTGGTTGCAGAACTAGTGGCCTTCACGTGGAATGTTAGAAAAATAGAGTCAGTCCATTTTACAGGTATGGAAAATATGTATGATTCCTGAATTGTTCTTGATTTAAGCAGACTGTTTTGTTTTAAAAATCTTTAGAAACTTAAAATGCAAACGGCCAAGTGTAAAAAGACAGTGTGAAAAGGCATAGCACTCTATTCCTCAACCAGATGACTTTCTAGGAAAGTGACAACTAAAGAAGGCTGAGCGCCGAAGCACTGATGTTTTCAAATTGTGTTGGTCCTGGAGAAGACTCCTGAGAGTCCCTTCAACAGCAGGGAGACTTAACCAGTCAACCCTAAAGGAAACCAGTGCTGAATATTCATCGGGAAGACCGATGCTTCTTCTAGAACTAACAGCCAAAATAGATGTCCTTTTCATCACAGGGGACTGGAATACAAAAGTAGGAAGTCAAGAGATACCTGGAGTAACAGGCAAATTTGACCTTGGAGTACAAAATGAGGCAAAGCAAAGGCTAACAGAGTTCTGCCAAGAGAACCCACTGGTCATAGACAACACCCTCTTCCAACAACACAAGAGAAGACTCTACACATGGACATCACCAGACGGTCAACAGCAAAATCAGATTGATTATATTCTTTGCAGCCGAAGATGGAGAAGCTCTCTACAGTCAGCAAAAACAAGACCGGGAGCTGACTGTGGCTAAGATCATGAACTCCTTATTGCCAAATTCAGACTGAAATTGAAGAAAGCAGAGAAAACCACTAGACCATTCAGGTATGACCTAAATCAAATCCCTTATGATTACACAGTGGAAGTGAGAAATAGATTTAAGGGATTAGATCTGATAGACAGAGGGCCTAATGAACTATGGACGGAGGTTCCTGACATTGTACAGGAGACAGGGATCAAGACCTTCCCCAAAATAAAGAAATGCAAAAAGGCAAAATGGCTGTCTAAGGAGGCCTTACAATAGCTGTGAAAAGAAGAGAAGCTAAAGGCAAAGGAGAAAAGGAAAGATATAAGCATCTGAATGCAGAGTTCCAAAGAATACCAAGAACAGATAAGAAAGCCTTCTTCAGTGATCAATACAAAGAAATAGAGGAAAACAATAGAATGAGAACAACTAAAGATCTCTTCAAGAAAATTAGAGATACCATGGGAACATTTCATGCAAAGATGGGCTCAATAAAGGACAGAAATGGTAGGGACCTAACAGAAGCAGAAGATATTAAGAAGAGGTGGCGAGAATACACAGAAGAACTGTACAAAAAAGATCTTCACGACCCAGATAATCAAGATGGTTTGCTCACTCACCTAGAGCCAGACATCCTGGAATGTGAAGTCAAGTGGGCATTAGAAAGCATCATTACGAACAAAGCTAGTGGAGGTGATGGAATCCCAGTTGAGCTGTTTCAAATCCTGAAAGATGATGCTGTTAAAATGCTACACTCAATATGCCAAGAAATTTGGAAAACTCAGCACTGGCCACAGGCCTGGAAAAGGTCAGTTTTCATTCCAATCCCAAAGAAAGGCAATGCCAAAGAATGTTCAAACTACCACACAATTGCACTCATCTCACACGCTAGCAAAATAATGCTCAAAATTCTCCAAGCCAGGCTTCAATAGTGTGTGAACTATGAACTTTCATATGTTCAAGCTGGATTTAGAAAAGGCAGAGGAACCAGAGATCAAGTTTCCAACATATGCTGGATCACTGAAAAAGCAAGAGAGCTCCAGAAAAACATCTACTTCTGCTTTATTGATTATGCCAAAGCCTTTGACTGTGTCAATGACAACAAACTGTGGACAAATCTGAAAGAGATGGGAATACCAGACCACCTGATCTGCCTCCTGAGAAATCTGTATGCAGGTCAGGAAGCAACAGTTAGAACTGGACATGGAACAACAGACTGGTTCCAAATAGGAAAAGGAGTACACCAAGGCTGTATATTGTCACCTGCTTATTTGACTTATATGCAGAGTACATCATGAGAAATGCTGGGCTGGAGGAAGCACAAGCTGGAATCAAGATTGCCGGGAGAAATATCAATAACCTCAGATATGCAGATGATACCACCCTTATGTGGAGAAGGAAATGGCAACCCACTCCAGTGTTCTTGCCTGGAGAATCCCAGGGACGGGGGAGCCTGGTGGGGTGCCGTCTATGGGGTCGCACAGAGTCGGACACGACTGAAGTGACTTAGCACCACCCTTATGGGAGAAAGTGAAGAGGAACTCAAAAACCTCTTGATGAAAGTGGGAAAGCTGGCTTAAAGCTCCACATTCAGAAAACTAAGATCATGGCATCTGGTCCCATCACTTCATGGCAAATAGATGGGGAAACAATGGAAATAGTGAGAAACTGTATTTTCTCAGGCTCCAAAATCACTGCAGATGGTGACTGCAGCCATGAAATTAAAAGACGCTTGCTCCTTGGAAGAAAACTTATAACAAACTTAGATAGCATATTAAAAAGCAGAGACTTATCTTTTGCTGACAAAGGTCCATCTAGTCAAAGCCATGGTTTTTCCAGTAGTCATGTATGGATGTGAAGAGTTGGACTATAAAAAAAGCTGAGCAACAAAGAATTGATGCTTTTGAACTGTGGTGTTGGAGAAGCTTCTTGAGAGTCCCTTGGACTGCAAGGAGATGAAGCCAGTCGATCCTAAAGGAAATCAAGCCTGAATATTCATTGGAAGGACTGATGAACTCCTATACTTTGGTGACTTGATGCCAAAAGCTGACTCATTGGAAAAGACCCTGATGCTGGGAAAGGTTGAAGGCAGGAGAAGGGGATGACAGGGGATGAGATGGTTGGATGGCATCACCGACTCCATGGACATGAGTTTGAGCACGCTCTGGAGTTGGTGATGGACAGGGAGGCCTGGCGTGCTGCAGTCCATGGGGTTGCAAAGAGACGGACACAGCTGAGCGATTGAACTGACAGATGCTGAATGTGAAGCTCCAATCCTCTGGCCATGTGATGAGAAGAGCCGTCTGAATGGAGAAGACCCTGATGCTGGGAAAGATTGAGGGCAGGAGGAAAAGGGGACAACAGAGGATGAGGTGGTTGGATGGCATCACTGACTTGATGGACATGAGGTTGAGAAAGTTCTGGGAGTATAATGGACAGGGAGGCCTGGCATGCTGCAGTCCATAGGGTCACAAAGATTCGGACATGACTTAGCGACTGAACAAAAAAAAACAACTAGGATGGTTAAAAAAAAAAAAAAAAAAAGTCTTTGATTCCAGGGGTTAAGGAGGAGGGGAGGAGTTAGAACACAGCTGGTTATCAACTGTGGACTCTACTGGGTAATCAGGTAACAATACTGGCTCATCCACTATAACACACACCATACTAAACTCAGATGTTAATGAAATGGGATAGAACACAGAGACGGGTAGATAGATAAATAGTAGAAACAGGGAGATAACAGAAGATAGAAAGAGACAGATAACAGCTGATAGAGACTGGGAGATAACAGATGATAGAAACAGGGAAATATAGATGATAGAAACAGGTACATATAGATGATAGAAACAGTCAGATAATAGATGATAGAAACAGGAGATGATAGATGATAGAAGCAGGGAGATAATAGAAGATAGAAACAAGGAGCTAACAGATGATAGAAACAGGCATATACAGATGATAGAAACAGACAGATAACAGCTGATAGAGACAGATAATAGATGATAGAAACAGGGAAATATAGATGATAGAAACAGGCAGATATAGATGATAGAGACAGGGAGATAATAGAAGATAGAAACAGAGAGATAATAGATGATACAAAGAGGGAGATAATGATACAAACAAGAAGCTAACAGATGATAGAAACAGGCAGATAACAGCTGATAGAGACAGATATAGATGATAGAAACAGGGAAATATAGATGATAGAAACAGGTACATATAGATGATAGAAACAGGTGGATAATAAACGATAGAAACAGGAGATGATAGATGATAGAAACAGGCAGATATAGATGATAGAAATAGGCAGATAACAGATGATAGACATAGGGAGATATAAGTGATAGAAACAGGAGATAATAGATGATAGAAACAGGGAGATATACATGATAGAAAGACAGATAATGAGTGATAGAAACAGGCAGATAATAGATGATAGAAAGAGGCAGATAATAGATTATAGAAACAGGAGATAATAGATGATAGAGACTGACATAATAGATGATAGAGACTGACATAATAGATGATAGAGACTGATATAATAGATGATACAAACAGGGAGATGTAGATGATAGGAACAGGCAGATAATAGATGATACAAACAAGGAGCTAACAGATGATGGAAACAGGCAGATATAGATGATAGACACAGACAGATAATAGATGATAGAAACTGGGAGATAATAGATGATAGAAACTGGGAGATAATAGATGATAGAGACAGGGAGATATAGATGATAGACAGATAATGAGTGATAGAAACAGACAGATAATAGATGATAGAAACAGGAGATAAGAGATGATAGAAACTGACATAATAGATGATAGAAACAAGGAGATAATAGATGATAGGAACAGGCAGATGATAGATGATAGAAGCAGGGAGATATTGATAGAAATAGTTAGGTAGTTGATAGAAACTGGTAGATAGATGACAGATGGATAGATAGACAGACGATCGAGGCAGGCAGGCAGATAGACAGATAGATAGAAGAGCTATATAGACATGCAGGTGTGAATACAGTATTTATCCCCCTTCCTACGATAATTTCTATTTTCTCCTTTCCCTTCCAGTTTTCTCTGTGGAAGGCACTCTCTCTCTGAGCTCAACATGCTGCTAAGTAAAAAGTCTGCAGCCCCTATGTACACAGCAGATATTAACAGGAAACCGCAGGGGAGGATCACCTGGGGGGGGTGTGAGTTTCGGAGGCCACAGGGGAAGTATTCAGACTTGATGTGGAAATTGTCCTCGGGAATCCCCACAAGTGCCACATACAGCGATTTTACATTTTCAGGGTTTCTGATCACCTTCTAGACACAGTGAAGAGGGAGGTGAAGTGTGTGGATTTTCTGAAAAGAGATTAAAGGCAGATGTTGGTTTTGATACCTCTTCCTTGTAGCAGCTGACTTATTTCAACAAAATAAAAGGTTTTAGAAGGAGAGGTGGTTGCTCCTGCTCAGTGGGTAGGGAAGTCATTCAATGCTGAAAAACAAACAGAATTCCTCGAATGTATACCACTCTGGCAGTGCGGGAATTAATACACCTGATTCAGTAACTTCATATTATAATAAACTTGTGGTCAACTGAAACAGGGCCACTTTAGGAGAAAAACATCATAGTCTTAAAGGAGAAATGAACCCTGTATTCAAGTCTGAGCTCCATATCCCGTGAGGAGGGATGCTCTCTGTTTCTCTCTGATCACCCTTTCCTTCTTCATACCGGAAGTTTTCTTTTGAATGTTTGCAGTAGACTTTTTTTTTGTTTCTGAGTCAACCATTACCACAGCTTATCTGAGAATTAATCTGATATATATATATATATATATATATATATATATATAAAACGTATTCTGGAACTTTCTCGAAAGAGTGTGTAACGATGTAGGTTTGGAAATGACTCTCCAGTGTTGAGTTCCCTTTATGAGTGCCATTGTGGCTAAGTGTAGGCTGGTGGCTCAGATGGTAAAGAATCCACCTGCAATGCGGGAGACCCTGGTTCTTTCTTTGGGCTGGGAAGATCCCCTGGAGGAGGAAATGGCAATCCACTCCAGTATTCTTGTCTGGAGAATCCCATGCACAGAGGAGCCTGGTGGCCTATAGTCCATAAGGTTGAAACAATGGAACACGACCGGCTGAGTGACTAACTTTGGGGGTGTGATACTGGCATGCTTCTCATTAAACTGTGAGTCTAGTAAGTGGAAAACACCGCCCAGAATGTTGTTTCTTTTCTAAATCTCCTTCAGGCCACCATTGGATTTGGGTTATGATAAGGAAGACCACCCACCGCAATCCTAGAAGGTGCATGTCAATTTCTTCCTCTGAGCTCAGACCCTCTGAACCTCACAGGGAAGGTCAGGGGTTGGGGTACAGCCAACACCATCACACAGACATCTACCGAGTCAATCTTTTGTCCAAAAGAGGATGAGCACTCGGGAAGGAGGGAAGTTCTGGAGACTGACTGTCTGCCCTCTGGGGTTTCAACCCCACCGTGAACATCAGTCTGGAGACGGTCTTTCATGAAGCAGGTCTGTAAAACCAGCCCCGTCTCTAGCTGCTCAGGAAAAGTGGTCCAGCGGGCACCACCTTCATCTTCAGACCCCCCCAGATGCGGGCATCCGTGTCACCCCAGAGCTTGGAGCATGTCCTAGCAGCTGGCTTCGTCCCATCGTAGCCCTGTCTGAGAAGTGAGCTGAATGCTGCGGCCGCAGGCGTGGACATGGAGAGACACGGTGCCCTGGGCAAGGACCCTCACAAGAGGGTTGAAGAAGATGAGTACCAAGTGCTGCCCTGCACAGCCGCTCGAGTGCCCAGGGCCACGTACTTTCCCAACCTGATCCCACGGCCTTCTCGCTGCCCAGGGTGGAGGCGGGCTTGCCTCCTGCACCCAGTAATTCAATAAAAGGAGCTGGCATTCGGGAAGGCCGTGGATGTCGACGGTCAGTTGTCAGTAGACATTCTTTTTTTTTTTTTTTTTGGAGGGCATTAACTCACTCAGTCATCACTATGCCTTATTTGAGAATTAATCTCACAGTTGTAAATATTTTGGAACTCTCTTAAAATAGTGTGTGGTCTTCCCTTGTGGCTCAGCTGGTAAAGAATCCGCCTGCAAGGCGGAAGACCTGGGTTCGATCCCTGAGTTGGGAAGATCCCCTGGAGAAGTAAAAGGCTACCCACTCCAGTATTCTGACCTGGAGAATTCCATGGACTGTATAGTCCATGGGGTCACAAAGAGTTGGACAAGACTGAGCGACTTTTCACTTCACTAAAATAGTGTGTAACAGTGTTAGTTTGGAAATTTCCTCCACGGTCCCAGCAAGTTGCCACTCAGACCTTCCTCCTCTACTGCTTCCTACTCAAAAGCCTGTCTGTATCTTCAAAATGTGATGAATGGATAAAGAAGTTGTGGTACATATAGACAATGGAATATGACTCAGCCATAGAAAGGAAAGCCTTTGAGTCTGTTCTAATGAGGTGGATGAACCTAGAAGCTATTATACAGAATGAAGTAAGTCAGAAAGAGAAACATAAGTATCATATACTAACAGATAAATACAGTCTAGAAAATGGAATTTATTTACAGGGCAACAATGGAGAAATAGACATCAAGAATAGACTAACAGATATGGGGAGAGGATGAGATGTATGGAAAGAGAAACCTGGAAATTTACAGCCAGTTCAGTTCAGTTCAGTCGCTCAGTCATGTCTGACTCTGCGATCCCATGAATTGTAGCACGCCAGGTGAAATTTCCATTACCATATATAAAATAGAGAGCCAACAAGAATTTACTGTATATCTCAGGAACGTTAAACAGGGGCTCTGTATCAACCTAGAGGGGTGGGGTTGGGAGGGAGAAGGGAGGGAGGTTCAAAAGGGAGGGGATATATGTATACCTATGGCTGATTCATGCTAAGGTTTGACAGAAAAGAGTAAAATTCTGTAAAAAAAAAAAAAATTATCCTTCAATAAAAAAATTTGGAAAACATTTTTAAATGTGATTTTTCATCAAAAATCAAAATGCGATTCCCTCTTATTAGCAGTTCATCAAAATGTCATTCCCTCTTTTTTAGTGGTTCTCGGTCAAAAGCAAGGAAGGAGCACTCTGATAGAAGGGATGGGACGGGGAAGTTATGATCTCCGGGGCCTCTGAATTATCACAAGGGGATTCACAGGCTATGTGGGGAGTCGCTGTGGAGTGCTGCGTGGAGAGACAAGGGCAGGATCCACTCTGCTTCAGTGCAGGGAGTGAGATGCAAGCTCAGGAGTGTTTGTAAGGGGCTTGAAAGGGGCAGAAAGCAGCCAAGTTCAGTGCGGGGAGAGGGATTCGGGTTCAGGAGTGTTTGTCGGGGGCTAGAACAAGAGCAGGACCCAGCCTGGTTGGTGCAAGGAGTGAGATGCGGGCTCAGAAGTGTTTCCTGGGGGATTGAACAAGGGCGGGACACACCCTAGTTCAGGGACAGGGGAGAGTTGTGGGCTCAGGATTGTTTGCTGGGGGCTTGAATACGGCCAGGACCAGCCTAAGAGTCAGATGCAGGCTCAGGAGTGTTGGTCGGGGCCTTGAACAAGTGCAGGACCCAGCCTGGTCGTGCAGGGACCAAGATGTGGGCTCAGGAGTATTTGTGGAGCCAGCCTGGTTCAATGCAGGAACCGAGATGTGGGTTCATGAGTATTTGTTGGGGGATGGAAAAAGGGCAGGACCCCGTCTGGTTCACTGCTAGGACCAAGATGTGGGCACATGCTTGTTTGTTGGGGGCATGAACAAGGGCAGGACCCCGCCTGGTTCAGTGCAGGGACCGAGAGGTGGGCTCAGGAGTGTTGGTTGAGGACTTGAACCAGCGCAGGACCCAGCCTCATTGAGTGCACCCAGATGTAGGCTCAGGACTATTTGTTGGGGGATGGAACAAGGGCAAAGCCCAGTCTGATTCTGTGCCAGGACCAAGATGTGGGCTCAGGCCTGTTTGTAGGCGACAAGAACAAGGGCAGGACCAAGCCTGGTTCAGTGCAGGTACTGAGATGTAGGCTCAGGAGTGTTTGTCGGGGCTTGAACAAAGGCAGGACCCAGCTTGGTTCAGTGCAGGGACAAAGATGTGGGCTCAGGAGTGTTTGTCGGGGGTTAAACAAAGGCAGGACCCAGTCCGGTTCAATTCAAGGAGTCAGGTGTGGGCCCACGAGTGTTGGTCGGGGCCTTGAGCAAGTGCAGGACCAAGCTTGGTTCAGCACAAGGACCGAGATGTGGCCTCAGGAGTGTTTGCCAAGGGCTTGAACCAGTGCAAGATTCAGCCTGATTCAGTGCAGGGACAGAAATGTGGGCTCAGGAGTGTCTGTCGCAGGCTGGAACCAGTGCAGGATTCAGCCTGGTGTAGTGCAGGGACCAGTATGTGAGCTCAGGAGTATTTGTCGGGGTCCTGCACAAAGGCGTAATCCAGCCTAGTTCAGTGCAGGGACAGAGATGTGCACTCAGGAGTGTTTGTTGAGGGATTGAACAAGGGCGGGACCCATTCTGGTCCAGCACTAGGACAAAGATGCTGGCTCAGGAATGTTTCCCGGGGGCTTGAATAAAGGCAGGACCCAGCCTGGTTCAGTGCAACGACCGAGATGTGGGCCCAGGAGTATTTGTCAGGATGGTGAACAAGGACAGGATCCAGCCTGGTTCAGTGCAGGGACCAAGATGTGGTCTCAGGTATGTTTGTTGGGGACTTAAACAAAGGCAGGACCCAGCCTGGTTCAGTTTAGGAACCAAGATGTGGGCTCAGGAATGTATGTCGGGGGTTAAACAAAGGCAGGATCCAGCCTGGTTCAGTGCAGGGACCGAGATGTGGGCTCGGGAGTGTTTGTCGGTGCCTGAAGCACAGCAGGACTCAGCCTACTTCAGTTCAGGGAGTGAGATGTGGGCCCAGGAGTGTTGGTCGGGGACTTTATCTGTGCAGGACCCAGTCTGGTTCAGTTCAGGGACCGAGATGTGGGCTCAGGAGTATTTGTCGGGGGGTTGAACAACGGCAGGAACCAGCCTGGTTCAGCACAGGAACAGAGATGTGGGTTCATGATTATTTGTTGGGGGATGGAACAAGGGCAGGATCCAGTAGGGTTCAGTGCTTGGATGAAGATGTGGGCACATGCCTGTTTGTCGGGGGCATGAACAAGGGCAGAACCCGCTAAGTTCAGTGCAGGGATCGAGATGTGGGCCCAGGAGTATTTGTTGGGGCTTGAAAGGGGCACGACCCAGCCTGGTTCAGTGCAGGTACCGAGATGTAGGTTCAGGAGTATTTGTTGTGGGTTCTAACACGAGCAGGACCTAGACTGGTTCAGTGCAGGGAGTGAGATCCAGGCTCAGGACTGTTTGTTGGGGGCTTGAACAAGGGCAGGACCCAACCTGGTTCGGTGCAGAGACCGAGATGTGGGCTCAGGACTCTTTGTCGGGGACTTGAACAAGGGCAGGACCCAGCCTGCTTAAGTGCAGGGAGTGAGATGTGGGCTCAGGAGTGTTTCCTGGGGGCTTGAACAAGGGCAGGACACACTCTAGTTCAGGGGCAGGGAGCGAATGTGGGCTCAAGGTTGTTTATCGGGGGCTTGAAAAAGGCCAGGAACCAGCCTCGGAGTAAGATGCAGGCTCAGGAGAGTTGGTCGGGGCATTGAACATGTTTAGGACCCAGCCTGGTTCGGTGTAGGGAGTGAGATATGGGCTCAGGAGTGTTTGCTGGGGTCTTTAACAGGGCGGGAAGCAGTCTGGTTCAGTGCAGGGAGAGATGCAGGCTCATGAGTATTTGTCGGGGGCTTGAACAAGGGCAGGACCCAGCCTGGGTCAGTGCAGGGAGAGAGATGGGGGCTCAGGAGTGTTTGTCAGGGGCTTGAACAAGGGCAGGACCCAGCCTGGGTCAGTGCAGGGACCGAGATGTGGGCTCAGGACTGTTTGTCAGAGATTGAACCAGTGCAGGATTCAGCCTGGTTCAGTTCAGGGAGTGAAATGTGGGCCCAGGAGTGTTGGTCGGGGCCTTGAACAAGTGCAGGATCCAGCCTGGTTCAGTGCTAGGACCACGATATGGGCTCAGGAAAGTTTGTCGGGGGATTGAATAAAGGCAGGATGCAGCCTGGTTTAGTACAAGGACCGAGATTTGGTCCCAGGAGTATTTGTCGGGGTCGTGATTAAGAGCAGGACACAGCCTGTCTAAGTGCAGAATCCAAGATGTGGGCTCAGGAGTATTTGTTGAGGAATGGAACCAGGGCAGGACCCAAACTCTTTCAGTGCAGGGACCAAGATGTGGGCCCAGGAGTGTTGGTCGGGGGCTTGAACAAGCGCAAGACCCAGCCTGGTTCAGTGCAGGGACCGATATGTGACCTCAGGAGTGTTTGTCAGGGTCCTGCACAAAGGCACTATCCAGCCTGGTTCAGTGCAGGGACAGAGATGTGCGCTCAGGAGTGTTTGCTGGGGATTGAACAAGGGCAGGACCCAGCCTGGTTCAGTACTAGGACCAAGATGCTGGCTCAGGAATGTTTCCTGGGGGCTTGAATAAAGGCAGGACTCAGCCTGGTTCAGTTCAGGGACCGAGATGTGGGCCCAGGAGTGTTGGTCGGGGCCTTGACCAGTACAGGACCCAGCCTGGTTCAGTGCAGGGACCGAGATGTGGGCTCAGGGTTATTTGTCAGGGGATGAACAAAGGCAGGACCCAGCCTGGTTCAGTGCAGGAACCGAGATGTGGGTTCATGAGTATTTGTTGGGGGGTGGAACAAGGGCACAATCCAGTCGGGTTCAGTGCTTGGACCAAGATGTGGGAACATGCCTGTTTGTCGGGGGCAGGTACAAGGGCAGGACCCCGCTTGGTTCAGTGCAGGGACAGAGATGTGGGCTCAGGAGTGTTGGTCGAGGACTTAAACCAGTGCAGGAACCAGCCTCGTCGAGTGCAGTGCTCAGGAGTATTTGTTGTTCGATGGATCAAGGGCAAGACCCAGTCTGGTTCTGTGCTAGGACCAAGATGTGAGCTCAGGCCTGTTTGTAGGGGACATGAACAAGGGCAGGCCCCTGCCTGGTTCAGTACAGGAACCAGGATGTGGGCTCAGGAATGTATGTCGGGGGTTAAACAAAGGAAGGACCCAGCCTGGTTCGGTGCAGGGACCGAGATGTGGGCTCAGGAGTGTTTGTCGGTGCCTGAAGCACAGCAGGACTCAGCCTACTTCAGTTCAGGGAGTGAGATGTGGGCCCAGGAGTGTTTCTTGGAGGATTGAACAAGGGCAGGAGACACTTTAGTTCAGAGGCAGAGAGCGAGTTGTGGGCTCAGGATTGTTTGCCGGGGGCTAAAATAAAGCCAGGACCATCCTGAGATCAAATGTAGGCTCAGGAGTGTTGTTTGGGGCCTTGAACAATTACAGGACCTAGGCTGCTTCAGTTCAGGGTCCAAGATGTGGACTCAGGAGTATATGTTGAGGGATGGATCAAGGGCAGGACCCAGTCTGGTTCAATGCTAGGACCAAATGTGGGCTCAAGCCTGTTTGTAGCGGGCATGAACAAGGGCAGGACCCCGCCGGGTTCAGTGCAGGGATCGACATGTAGGCTCAGGAGCATTTGTCGGAGCTTGAAAAAGGGCAGGACCCAGCCTGGTACCATTCAGGGAGTGTGATGTGGGCCCACGAGTGTTGGTCCGGGACTTGAAGCAGTGTAGGGCCTAGCCTGGTTCAGTGCAGTGACCGACATGTGGCTCAGGAGTATTTGTTGGGGGCTAGAACAGCAGGACCCAGCCTGGTTCAGTCCAGTGACCAAGATGTGGGCTTAGGAATATTTGTCGGGTAATAGAACAAGGGCAAGACCCAAGCTGGTTCAGTGCTAGGAGCAAATGTGGGCTCAGGCCTGTTGGCCGGGGGCATGAACAAGGGAAGGACCCAGCCTGGTTCAGTGCACGGACCGAGATGTGGGCTCAGGAGTATATGTTGAGGGATGGAACAAGGGCAGGATCCAGTCTGGTTCAATGCGAGGAGCAAGTGTGGGCTCAGGCCTGTTTGTAGCGGGCATGAACAAGGGCAGGACCCAACTGGTTCAGTGCAGGGACCGAGATGAGGGCTCAGGAGTATTTGTCAGGGTCTTGAACAAGTACTGGACCCACCCTGGTTCAGTGCAGCGAGTGAAATGCGGGCTCAGGAGTGTTTCCTGGGGGATTGAACAAAGGCAGGACACACCTTAGTTCAAAGAGCGAGTTGAGGGCTCAGGATTGTTTCCCGGGGCTTGGATAAGGCCAGGAACCAACCTGAGAGTCAGATACAGGCTCAGGAGTATTGGTCGTGGCCTTGAACAAGTGCAGGACCCAGCCTGGTTCAGGGCAGGGACTGAGATGTGGGCTCAGGAGTATTTGTTGGGGGATGGAACAAGCGCAGGACCCAGTCTGGTTCAGTGCTAGGACCAAGATGTGGGCTCAGGCCTGTTTGTCCGGGGCATGAATTAGGGCAGGACCCAGCCTGCTTCAGGGCAGGGACCAAGATGTGGGCTCAGGAGTGTTTGTCGGGGTTTGAACCAGTGCAGGACCCAGCCTGCTTCAGTGCAGGGACCGAGATGTGGGCCCAGGAGTATTTGTTGGGGCTTGAAAGGGGCACGACCCAGCCTGGTTCAGTGCAGGTACCGAGATGTAGGTTCAGGACTATTTGTTGTGGGTTCTAACACGGGCAGGACCCAACCTGGTTCAGTGCAGAGACCGAGATGTGGGCTCAGGACTCTTTGTCGGGGACTTGAACAAGGGCAGGACCCATCCTGCTTAAGTGCAGGGAGTGAGATGCGGGCTCAGGAGTGTTTCCTGGGGGCTTGAACAAGGGCAGGACACACCCTAGTTCAGGGGCAGGGAGCGAATGTGGGCTCAAGGTTGTTTATCGGGGGCTTGAAAAAGGCCAGGAACCAGCCTCGGAGTAAGATGCAGGCTCAGGAGAGTTGGTCGGGGCATTGAACATTTTCAGGACCCAGCCTGGCTCGGTGCAGGGAGAGAGATATGGGCTCAGGAGTGTTTGCTGGGGTCTTTAATGGAACCAGCCTGGTTCAGCACAGGAACAGAGATGTGGGTTCATGATTATTTGTTGGGGGATGGAACAAGGGCAGGATCCAGTAGGGTTCAGTGCTTGGATGAAGATGTGGGCACATGCCTGTTTGTCGGGGGCATGAACAAGGGCAGAACCCGCTAAGTTCAGTGCAGGGACCGAGATGTGGGCCCAGGAGTATTTGTTGGGGCTTGAAAGGGGCACGACCCAGCCTGGTTCAGTGCAGGTACCGAGATGTAGGTTCAGGAGTATTTGTTGTGGGTTCTAACACGGGCAGGACCCAACCTGGTTCAGTGCAGAGACCGAGATGTGGGCTCAGGACTCTTTGTCGGGGACTTGAACAAGGGCAGGACCCATCCTGCTTAAGTGCAGGGAGTGAGATGCGGGCTCAGGAGTGTTTCCTGGGGGCTTGAACAAGGGCAGGACACACCCTAGTTCAGGGGCAGGGAGCGAATGTGGGCTCAAGGTTGTTTATCGGGGGCTTGAAAAAGGCCAGGAACCAGCCTCGGAGTAAGATGCAGGCTCAGGAGAGTTGGTCGGGGCATTGAACATTTTCAGGACCCAGCCTGGCTCGGTGCAGGGAGAGAGATATGGGCTCAGGAGTGTTTGCTGGGGTCTTTAACAGGGCGGGAAACAGTCTGGTTCAGTGCAGGGAGAGATGCAGGCTCATGAGTATTTGTCGGGGGCTTGAACAAGGGCAGGACCCAGCCTGGGTCAGTGCAGGGAGAGAGATGGGGGCTCAGGAGTGTTTGTCAGGGGCTTGAACAAGGGCAGGACCCAGCCTGGGTCAGTGCAGGGACCGAGATGTGGGCTCAGGACTGTTTGTCAGAGATTGAACCAGTGCAGGATTCAGCCTGGTTCAGTGCAGGAACCAAGATCTTGGCTCAGGAATGTTTGCCGGGGGCTTGCGTAAGGCCAGGAACTAGCCTGAGGGTGATACAGGTTCAGGAGTGTTGGTCGGGGCCTTGAACCAGTGCAGGACCCAGCCTGGTTCAGTGCAGGGACAGAGATGTTCGCTCAGGACTGTTTGTCAGAGCTTGAACATGGACAGGACCCAGCCTGGTTCAGTGCAGGGACCAAGATGTAGGCTCAGGAGTAGTTGTCGGGGCTTGAACAAAGGCAGGACCCAGCCTGGTTCAGTGCAGGGACCGAAATGTGGGTTCAGGAATATTTGTTGAGGGATGGAACAAGGGCAGGACCCAGCCTGGTTCAGTTCAGGGAGTGCGATGTGGGCCCAGGAGTAGTTGTTGGGGCTTGAACAAAGGCAGGACCCAGCCTGGTTCAGTGTAGCAACTGAAATGTGGGTTCAGGAATATTTGTTGAGGGATGGAACAAGGGCAGGACCCAGCCTGGTTCAGTGCAGGGACTGATATGTGAACTCAGGAGTGTTTGTCTGGGGCTTGAACAACGGCAGAACCCAGCTTGCTTCAGTGTAGGGAGTGAGATGCGGGCTCAGGAGTGTTTCTTGGGGGATTGAACAAGGGCAGGACACATCTGAGTTCAGGGGCTGAGAGCGAGTTGTGGCTCAGGATTGTTTGTCGGGGGCTTTAAAGCAGGAACCAGCCTGAGAGTTAGATGCAGGCTCAGGAGTGTTGATCGGGGCCTTGAACAAGGGCAGGACCCAGTGTAGTTCAGTGCAGTGACCGAGATGTGGGCTCAGGAGTGTTTGTTGCAGGCTGGAACCAGGGCATGATTCAGCCTGGTGTAGTGCAGGGACCAATATGTGACTTCAGGAGTGTTTGTCAGGGTCCTGCACAAAGGCACAATCCAGCCTGGTTCAGTGCAGGGACAGAGATGTGCGCTCAGGAGTGTTTGTTTGCAGTGACCGAGATGTGGGCTCAGGAGTGTTTGTTGCAGGCTGGAACCAGTGCATGATTAGGCCTGGTGTAGTGCAGGGACCAATATGTGACTTCAGGAGTGTTTGTCAGGGTCCTGCACAAAGGCACAATCCAGCCTGGTTCAGTGCAGGGACAGAGATGTGCGCTCAGGAGTGTTTGTTGGGGGATTGAACAAGGGCAGGACCCAGCCTGGTTCAGTACTAGGACCAAGATGCTGGCTCAGGAATGTTTCCCGGGGGCTTGAATAAAGGCAGGACCCAGCCTGGTTCAGTGCAGGGACCGAGATGTGGGCTCAGGATTATTTGTCAGGGGTTGAACAAAGGCAGGACTCAGCCTGGTTCAGTTCAGGGACAGAGATGTGGGCCCAGGAGTGTTGGTCGGGGCTGTGACATAATCCCAGCCTGGTTCAGTGCAGGGACCGAGATGTGGGCTCAGGGTTATTTGTCAGGGGATGAACAAAGGCAGGACCCAGCCTGGTTCAGTGCAGGAACCGAGATGTGGGCTCAGGAATGTATGTCGGGGGTTAAACAAAGGCAGGACCCAGCCTGGTTCAGTGCAGGGACCGAGATGTGGGCTCAGGAGTGTTTGTCGGTGCCTGAAGCACAGCAGGACTCAGCCTACTTCAGTTCAGGGAGTGAGATGTGGGCCCAGGAGTGTTGGTCGGGGACTTTTTCTGTGCGGGACCCAGTCTGGTTCAGTTCAGGGACCGAGATGTGGGCTCAGGAGTATTTGTCGGGGATTTGAACAACGGCAGGAACCAGCCTGGTTCAGTGCAGGAACCGAGATGTGGGTTCATGAGTATTTGTTGGGGGATGGAACAAGGGCAGGATCCAGTAGGGTTCGGTGCTTGGATCAAGATGTGGGCATATGCCTGTTTGTCGGGGGCATGAACAAGGGCAGAACCCACTTAGTTCAGTGCAGGGACCGAGATGTGGGCTCAGGAATATTTTGGGGGGGGCTTGAAGAAGTGCCAGACCAAGCCTCGTTGAGTGCAAGGAGTGAGATGTAGGCGCAGGAGTATTTGTTGTTGTATGGAACAAAGGCAAGACCCAGTCTGGTTCTGTACTAGGACTAAGATTTGGGCTCAGGCCTGTTTGTAGGGGACATGAACAAGGGCAGGACCCAGCCTGGTCAGTACAGGGACCGAGATGTGTGCTCCGGAGTGTTTGTCGGAGGTTGAACCAGTGCAGGATTTAGCCTGGTTCAGTGCAGGAACCAAGATGTGGGCTCAGGAATGTATGTCGTGGACTTAAACAAAGGGAGGAACAGCCTGGTTCAGTTCAGGGAGAGAGATGTGGGCACAGGAGTGTTGGTCGGTTCCTTGAACAAGTGCAGGACCCAGCCTGGTTCAGTGAACGGACCGAGATGTGGCCTCAGGAGTGCTTACCAGAGGCTTGGACCAGTGCAGGATTCAGCCTGGTTCCGTTCAGGGACTGAGATGTGGGCTCAAGAGTGTTTGTCGGTGCCTGAACCAGAGCAGGACCCAGCCTGCTTCACGGCAGGGACTGAGATGTGGGCTCAGGAGTGTCTGTCGCAGGCTGGAACCAGTGCAGGATTCAGCCTGGTGTAGTGCAGGGACCAGTATGTGAGCTCAGGAGTGTTTGTCAGGGTCCTACACGAAGGCATAATCCAGCCTAGCTCAGTGCAAGAACAGAGATGTGCGCCCAGCAGTGTTTGTTGGGGGATTGAACAAGGGCAGGACCCAGGCTGGTTCAGTACTAGGACCAAGATGCTGGCTCAGGAATGCTTGTCGGGGGCTTGAATAAAGGCAGGACCCAGCCTGGTTCAGTGCAAGGACCGGTATGTGAGCTCAGGAGTGTTTGTCAGGGTCCTGAACAAACGCATAATCCAACCTAGTACAGTGCAGGACAGAGATGTGCGCTCAGGAGTGTTTGTTGGGGGATTGAACAAAGGCAGGAGCCAGGCTGGTTCAGTACTAGGACCAAGATGCTGGCTCAGGAATGTTTCCCGGGGGCTTGAATAAAGGCAGGATCCAGCCTGGTTCAGTGCAGGGACCGAGATTTGGGCCCGGGAGTATTTGTCGGGGTTGTGAACAAGGTTAGGACCCAGGCTGGTTCAGTGCAGGGACCAAGATGTGGTCTCAGGAATGTTTGTTGGGGGCTTAAACAAAGGCAGGACCCAGCCTGGTTCAGTGCAGGAACCGAGATGTGGGTTCATGAGTATTTGTTGGGGGATGGAACAAGGGCACGATCCAGTTGGGTTCAGTGCTTGGACCAAGATGTGGGAACATGCCTGTTAGTCGGGGGCATGTACAAGGACAGGACCCTGCTTGGTTCAATGCAGGGACCGAGATGTGGGCTCAGGAGCGTTGGTCGAGGACTTGAACCAGTGCAGGAACCAGCCTCGTCGAGTGCAGTGCTCAGGAGTATTTGTTGTTGGATGGAACAAGGGCAAGACCCAGTCAGGTTCTTTGCTAGGACCAAGATGTGAGCTCAGGCCTGTTTGTAGGGGACATGAACAAGGGCAGGCCCCTGCCTGGTTCAGTACAGGAACCAAGATGTGGGCTCAGGAATGTATGTCGGGGGTTAAACAAAGGCAGGACCCAGCCTGGTTCGGTGCAGGGACCGAGATGTGGGCTCAGGAGTGTTTGTCGGGGCTTGAACATGGGCAGGACCCAGCCTGGTTCAGTGCAGGGACCGAGATGTGGGCCCAGGAGTATTTGTTGTGGTCTTGAATAAGGGCAGGACCCAGCCTGGTTCAGTGCAGCGAGTGAGATGTGGGCTCAGGAGTGTTTCCTGGGGCATTGATCAAGGGCAGGACGCACCTTAGTTTAGAGGCAGGGAGAGACTTGTGGGCTCTGGATTATTTGCCTGGGGCTTGAATAAGCCCAGGAACCTACCTGAGAGTACGATGCAGGCTCAGGAGTGTTTGTCGGGGGCTTGAACAAGGGTGGGACCCAGCCTGGCTCAGTGCAGGGATCGAGATGTGGGCTCAGGAGTGTTTGTCAGGGGCTTGAACAGAGCAGAAACCAGCGTGGTTCAGTGCAGCGAGTGAGATGTGGGTTCAGGGGTGTTTGTCGGGGGCCTGACTCATACAAACCGGTGGCTGCGTCCAAGGCAAGCTGTAAACAGACATCTGGTGCGGTGAGCTGGGAGGACGCAGGCTGAGAGACCTTTAGTGACTGGGCCGTGCTGGGTTTGCGGGATTAGAGTCACTTTTGGGGGGAAATGCCAACCACTTCAGGGGTCCTTTCCTCTCTGCTTGCCCTGCCTTGTGTCAGCCTTTTCTCAAGTCCTCCCCTTCTGTCTGCAGCCTCAACTTTGGAAAGAGACATTTCAACCCCACCCTCCGGCCAGGGGGTCCTCCTTCCATTTAGGATCAAGGTAAGATTCCTTTGCACAACTCTATACTGTCTGGGGTTTCAAAGCACCTCCTTCTCTTTGTACTGACTTTGAACCATTCAGTCCACAGAAACCTACAAGAGACAGAAGATTCTCCCCAGGCTCGCTTTTCCCCTGGAGGGACAGCCCCATGTCTTTGCTCCCCTGATCGGTCATTTCTCAAGCGTCATCTCCCCTCGTGATGTCAAGCCTTCCCCTTCATCTTCTCCAGTCTGTCGTTGGCCCCCAGAACTCTTCTTCCTCTCCAAGCACAGGTCCCCAGACTGTGTATCCACCTGTTTGTCCAGATGGTCCTTGGTCTCCTGCCTGTATTTCGAGGCGGGCTTTCACTTGTTATTCCTTTCTTTGGCTGTGTTGGGTCTGAGTTGCAGCACACCGCGTCTTCTCTGGATCACGTGCAATCTTCTTGTTTCTGCGGTGCACAGACTCTCTGGTTGTGATGTTACGGGCTTGCTTCCCCTGTGGCATGTGGGATCTTAGTTCCCCAAACAGGGATGGAACCCATGTCCCTTGAACTGCAAGTTCAGTTCAGTTCAGTTCAGTCGCTCAGTCGTGTCCAACTCTTTGCGACCCCATGAATCGCAGCACACCAGGCCTCCCTGTTCATTACCATCTCACAGAGTTCACTCAGACTCACGTCCATCGAGTCAGTGATGCCATCCAGCCATCTCATCCTCGGTCGTCCCCTTCTCCTCCTGCCCCCAATCCCTCCCAGCATCAGAGTCTTTTCCAATGAGTCAACTCTTCACATGAGGTGGCCAAAGTACTGGAGTTTCAGCTTTAGCATCATTCCTTCCAAAGAAATCCCAGGGTTGATCTCCTTCAGAATGGACTGGTTGGATCTCCTTGCAGTCCAAGGGACTCTCAAGAGTCTTCTCCAACACCAC
>SJYT01006114.1:109019-121182 GCA_006410635.1 Cephalophus harveyi | reverse complement strand
ACACACAACACACACAGCACACCACACACAGTACACACAACAACCTACGATACACACAACACAGCACACACAACACACACTCAGAATACACATAACACACCAGCAATACATACACAGTACACATAACACACATGATACATGCAACATGCACACCACAAACATAACACATCCACAATATACACAACACCCAGGATACACACACCTGCAACACACACAGCACACCACACACACCACACACAGTACACACAACACACGGCATACACACAACACACGATACACAAGACCACACACACAACACACCCGCAATACACACACCCATATTACACACAACACACAGCACACCACACACAGTGCACACAACACACCCACAGTACCCACAACAACCTACGATACACACAACACAGCATACACACAACACGATACACAACACAACACACCCGCAATATACACCACACCCATATTGCACACAACACACAGCACACCACACACCCACAGTACACAGAGCACACCCGCAATACACACAGCACATCCAACACACACAATACACACAACAGCATACACACAACACACCCGCAACACACACACACCACACCCATATTACGTACAACACACAGCACACCACACTACAGTACACACAACACACCCACACTACAGACAACACACAGCACACCACACCACAGTACACACAACACATCCACAGTACACACAACACAGTACACACAACAACCTATGATACACACAACACACAGCATACACACCACACACAGAATACACACATCAGCAATACATACATAGTGCACACAACACACGATACAACATACACACAATACACACAGCACACCCACAATATACACAACACAGCTGCAATACACACAACATAACCACAATACAGACAGCACAGCCGCAATACACACAGCACACACAACACAGAATACAGCCATTCATACAACACACACACAACACACCCAGAACACAGAATACACCCACTCACACAACACACCCAACACACCCACAATACACACAACAGAATTCACACACCACACACACAACACATCCACAGTACATACAACTCAGAATATACCCACTCACACAAAACACATACCACACCCACAATACACACAACACAGAATACACCCACTCATACCCCCCCACACAACACAACCACAACAGAATACACCCTCTCATACAACACACAAACACACACAACATAAATATACACAATACACAAACTCATAACACACATACACACAATTCACACACAGGACAGAATACACCCACTCAGACAACACAACACACACAAAACACAATACCCATGCACCCACAATACACACATCACACAATACACCCACTCACACAACACATACACAATACACAATACAGACAACACAGAATACACTCACACAACATGCAACACAACAATACAACACAGACTATGATTGCTTTTGACGCCCTAATAACCAGTCACCTAATACCACCCCTCCAGCAGGAATCGGCTTTGTCCTGAGGCTGAAAACATCGACCACCAACCCACGAAAGTATCGGCCCTCCTGTGAGCTGCTGTTCTGACAGCGTCTTCCACTCTAACAAACTCGACTCTGAAATATTCTAGGTCTGGAATGTCTTTTCCAACCTGCGCACGGACCACAATAGATACGAACCGTTAATCTATGGGGGTGAGGTTTGGAGCTCGGCACCCTTAGTGGGCACCCCGGGACACACTTTCAGGACACCAAGGAGCTCAGCACCCCACACTTTCAGGACCCTGAGGAGCTCAGCACCCCACACTTCCAGGACACCGAGGAGCTCAGCACCCCACACTTTCAGGACACCGAGGAGCTCGGCACCCACAGCGGGCACCCTGGGACACACTTTCAGAACACCGAGGAGCTCAGCACCCCACACTTTCAGGACACCAAGGAGTTCGGCACTTGGAGTGGGCGCCCCAGGACACACTTCTGAGGAGCTCAGCACCCCACACTTTCAGGACACCGAGGAGCTCGGCACCCACAGCGGGCACCCTGGGACACACTTTCAGAACACCGAGGAGCTCAGCACCCCACACTTTCAGGACACCAAGGAGTTCGGCACCCGGAGTGGGCGCCCCAGGACACACTTCCAAGAGTCTTAGGCAGTGGCTGGTCAGGAACACTCCTCTCACAGTGTGTGTGTGTAACTGGGTGGGTGTGCGGGAGAGGCAGCCCACCCATTACAGCGCCAGGCAGACAGCGGGCACCTGAGTGGCGCCTACTGTATCTGGGGCGGTGGTTGAAGGGCCCTGTTGAGGACTCAGAGCCACACAGGGGCTGCAGAGCGTTGCACGGGAGCTCGGAGGCCGGCCAGCACTCTCCTGTCACTGTCCCAGGTGAGGGACCCACGCCGACCGAGGCTCGGAGGTGAGCTGAAGGTCACAGCGGCAGGAGGATCACTGTGTTTAGGGATGGCGTCGGGTCTCCAGAATGCAGTGTGGAGCATTCTGGAGCCCTCACCAAGCTGAGGGCTCAAATATATCTGGATTTCATCTCCAGGAGAACAGATGAGCTTAATTAAACTGTAGCTGGAGGGGTTTAATTTAGAAGGGATGACATTTGTAACAAACGACTGGGGAGGTGAAGCGAAGCGTTTCAGGAGCTCAGCACCCGGAGGTGGCGACCCTGCTCCTCCAGAGATGCTCAGACTTGGCGGGGGCCCCTGTGGGATGGCCCACGTCCACAAGCTTCACCCGGCTGCTCATCTGAACCAGCAGGGAGTCAGGGGGTCCCTGAAAGACGAGCATCGACAGAACTAAGCTGGTCCACTTGCTAGTGATGAAGAATCTTGCTAAGGAAGCAGAATCTCTGTGTGATGGTGGTGGACGGAAGGGACAGTGGATGGGATCAGGGAAATCCTTTCAGAGGCATCGGGGAGTCTGATGGACGACACGGCCCCTGATGAGGCGAAGGGGAGTCCAGGCTTTCTGACGAGGAAGGCACTGGGTCACCGTTACGGCGGAGGGGAGGGGAGCCTGCTTCCTGACAGCCTGGGTGTGAGGGCACTGGGGGAGCCAGGCAGAGACAAGACGGGCCTGCCTGTGTCCTGGGGGAGCAGGGGGGCTGGGTGTGAGCTGAGGCGGCTGAGTCGTAGGACAGGAGATGGGCTGCGTGTGAGAGGAGAGGGCTGGGTGTGATTAGAGATGACTGGGTGTGAACAGAGGTGTGTAAGTGTGAGCAGAGGTGAGTGAATGTCAGAGGCAAGGGCTGGGTGTGACCACAGATGTCTGAGTGTGACCACAGCTGTATGAATGTCAGAGAAGAGGTCTTGGTGTGAGAGGCAAGGGCTGGGTATGATTAGAGATAGCTGGGTGTGAGCACAGGTGTTTGAGTGCCAGAGGCGAGGGCTGAGTGTGAGTAGAGGTGTGTGAGCATCAGAGGAGGTGGGCTGGGTGTGAGAGATGAGGGCTGGGTGTGATCAGAGATAGCTGCATGTGAGCAGAGGTGTGTAAGAATCAGAGGAGGTGGGCTGGGTGTGATGAGAGGTGCCTGGTTATGAGCAGAGGTGTGTGAGCATCACAGGAAGTGGGCTGGGTGTAATCAGAGATGGCTGCATGTGAGCAGAGGTGTGTGAAAGTCAGAGGAGGTAGGCTAGGTGTGATCAGAGGTGCCTGGGTGTGAACAGAGGTGTGTGTGAGCAGAGGTGGGTGAATGTCAGAGGCAAAGGGTGGGTGTGATCAGAGATGGCTGGGTATGAGCAGAGGTGTGTGAGCATCAGAGAAGGTGGGCTGGGTGTGATCAGAGGTACCTGGGTATGAGCAGAGGTGTGTGAGCATCACAGGTGGGCTGGGTGTGGAAGGAGAGGGGTGGGTGTGATCAGAGATGGCTGTGTGTGAAAAGAGGTGTGTGAGAATCAGAGGAGGTGGGCTAGGTGTGATCAGAGATGCCTGGGTGTGAACAGAGGTGTGTGTGAGCAGAGGTGGGTGAATGTCAGAGGCAAAGGCTGGGTGTGATCAGAGATGCCTGGTTATGAACAGAGGTGTGTGAGCATCACAGGAGGTGGGCTGGGTGTGAAAGGCGAGGGCTGGGTGTGATCAGAGATGGCTGCATGTGTGAGCAGAAGTGTGTCAGAGAAGGTGGGCTGGGTGTGAACAGAGGTGTGTGACTGTGAGCAGAGGTGCGTGAATGTCAGAGGCAAGGGCTGGGTGTGACCACAGATGTCTGAGTGTGATCACAGCTGTATGAGTGTCAGAGAAGAGGTCTTGGTGTGAGAGGCGAGGGCTGGGTATGATTAGAGATAGCTGGGTGTGAGCACAGGTGTTTGAGTGTCAGAGGCGAGGGCTGGGTGTCAGTAGAGGTGTGTAAGCATCAGAGGAGGTGGGCTGGGTGTGAGAGGTGAGGGCTGGGTGTGATCAGAGATGGCTGCATGTGAGCAGAGGTGTGTGAGCATCAGAGGAGGTGGGCTAGGTGTGATCAGAGATGGCTGTGTGTGAACAGAGGTGTGTGAGTGTGAGCAGAGGTGGGTGAATGTCAGATGCAAAGGCTGGGTATGATCAGAGATGTCTGGGTGTGAGCATATGTGTGAGAGTGTCACAGGCGAGGGTTGGGTGTGATCAGAGATGTCTGGGTATGAGCAGAGGAGTGTGAGCATCAGAGAAGGTGGGCTGGGTGTGATGAGAGGTGCCTGGTTATCAGCAGAGGTGTGTGAGCATCACAGGAGGTGGGCTTGGTGTGAAAGGCAAGGGCTGGGTGTGATCAGAGGTGGCTGCATGTGAGCAGAAGTGTGTCAGAGAAGGTGGGCTGGGTGTGATGAGAGGTGCCTGGTTATCAGCAGAGGTGTGTGAGCATCACAGGAAGTGGGCTGGGTGTGATCAGAGATGGCTGCATGTGAGCAGAAGTGGTTCAGAGAAGGTGGGCTGGGTGTGATCAGAGGTGCCTGGGTATGAGCAGAGGTGTGTGAGTGTCAGAGGTGAGGGCTGCGTGTGATCAGAGATGGCTGGGTGTGAGCAGAGGTGTGGGAGCGTCAGAGGCGGTGGGCTGGATGTGAGAGGCAAGAGCTGGGGGTGAGCGGAGGTGGCTCCCTCGGCCTCTTGCGGGGTACCGGAAAACCGCAGCACTGGCCCAAGGCCCCACTGGTCCCCCGTGCTGAGAGCTGGCCTGCGCCGTCAGCCTTGACGGTTAGGTGGCTAACGTGTCTGAATGCATCCAGTGCTAAAGCCTGTCACCCAGTGCACTTGGAGACGGGGTCCCTGGAAGCCCTTTCAGGTGACTGAGTCCCAAGGGGGCCTCATCAGAGAGGGTGGGCGTCCCTCGAAGAAGACGGGAAGTCGCTCTGTCCGCCCGCCCTCCTCGGCCCCAGAGGACCGCCCCGTGAGGACACAGGAGCGAGCAGGACGCCCTGACCAGCGCCCCGGGTGCTGGACGCCGGCCTCAGGACCAGGGGCACACGTGTCTGCTCCTGCAGCCCCCACAGCCCCGAGTCTGTGCTCCTGCCCTCCGGCCGCCGCAGCACACTGACCACACGCCCCCGGGGCGAGCTGTGCGGCAAGCCCCAGCGAGCATCTGCTCAGCGGAGGAAGCGCCGGGGCACGTCCCAGACGGCGCTGCCTGCGGCCTGCGCGGAGGAAGCAAGCGCTCCCGGGTCACGCAGCTCCGCCAAGGCCGGCGGAGCCACCACGCTTCCTCCCGCCTGCCGTGGCCGCGCTTCCCCAGCAGGCTTCGGCTGCAAACGGCGTTATCGTTATCGCAGAACGGACCCGCTGAGGGGATTTTCCCTCTCTGCCCGCAGACTCCGCGTACAGACAGCCTGGCGGTTACCACGGGAACTGATACACACGCAAGGAAACGTGGGTTCGCTCGTGCACGCTCAGGCATGTCCGATTCTTTGCAACCCCATGGGCTGCAGCCCGCCAGGCTCCCCTGTCCATGGGATTCTCCAGGGAAGAATACTGGAGTGGGTTGCCATGCCCTCCTCCAGGGGATCTTCCTGACTGGTGAATCAAATCAGAGTCTCCTGCGCTGGCAGGCAGGTTCTTTGCCACTGACCCACCTGGCAAGCCCCCATACCACACTGGGCGACGGAACAGCAACAACAGCGAGCTCAGTATGAGCTGAACCGTTGCTGCTGCTGTGGCTCAGTGGCCATGGCGTGTCCGACTGTTCCCGATCCCACGGGCGGCAGCACGCCAGGCCTCTCTGTCTACCACCATCTCCTGGAGTTTGTCCCAGTTCGCATCCATTGAATCTGTTTAACCTAGTGTACAACTGATCCAGTGTTTCTCAGGCATTCTGCTCACTGGCACACCCTAAGAAGCCTTTGCATTCAGCTGTGTTTTTTTAACCCTATAGGGTGCCTCCCACCCCTTCCCTGCCTGTTATACACTAGTCCCTGGTGGCTCAGCTGCTAAAGAATCCGCCTGCAACGCGGGAGACCGGGTTCAATCCCTGGGTCAGGAAGATCCCCTGGAGAAGGGAAAGGCCACCCACTCCAGTATTCTGGCCTGGAGAAATCCATGGGGTCACAGAGTTGGACACGACTGAGCGACGTTCACTCTCTCACACAAGCAGCAGCTAAGCTGGAACTCTGCAGGAACCGGCGAGCGAGAAAGTGGCTGGGTGAAAGGGTATACACTTGATGGAGTCCTGTGGGGAGCCAGGCAGACTGAACTGGAAAGAAGACCACAGCTGAGCTTTACACACATTCCACAGGCAAGACCAGGGGTGCAGGAAGAGGGTCTTAGCGCTGGAACGTGAGTGAGGTTGCTCCCACGCGTGCATGCTAGGTCGCCTCAGTCGCGTCCCACTCTCTGCGCCCCCATGGACTGCAGCCCACCAGGTCCTCTGTCCATGGGGTTCTCCAGGCAGGAATACTGGAGCGGGTTGCCATGCCCTCCTCCAGGGGAGTCTTCCCATGCTGGGAATCGAACCTGCGTCTCCTGCACTGGCAGGCGGGTCCTTCACCACTAGGCCCACCTGGAAAGCCCGACTGCTCCCAGACTAGCAGAGGCGTGTGTGTCTAACACATGTATATGCAGGCACGGCTGTTTAGTTACTTTATCAGAAATCCAAGATACAACCCGTCCTTGTCAAGGTCTGAAGTCCTGTTAGATTTTCATTCTGTGATGGCAGCCTAAGATGGCTGGGTTACATGGACACGCTGTCCTGATGGCCTCATGAGAACTCCCGTCCACTGAAACGGCCGACGCGGGGAGATGTCACAGCCGAGAACCGAGAGAAGCGGCTCAGCAGGCACGCTGGCGCAAGCACACTGTAGGAGCCAGGTATACAGGAGCCCCTCAGGTGATGCTTCCAGTCGGTAACAAAACGGGCTTCCGGCACATGCCTGTGCCAACTTCCATCTTGTTTGATGTACGTGTCTGTGCATAGGAATCCACAGAACCAGAAGCAACGTAACTGCTTTGAGATCCCTCGGTTGGGAAGACGCCCTGGAGAAGGGCATGGCAACCCACTCCAGTATTGTTGCCTTGGAACATCCCATGGACAGAGGAGCCCGGCGGGCTACAGTCCATCACAGGGTCCCAAGAGTCACACTAACACACACACACACACAACTATACTGGATGTGAACATGGAGATGAACACCCATCCAGGTGACGTGAGGAGAAGTGTGTGTAGGAGGTGTATTTCATATCTCCTGTCCAGGAAGAGTTCTCTCTCTCCCATCGTTCCATCTCGGACAGCTGAGAGTGGGTCATTATGCCTTTAAATAATGTAAATTACACAGCATTGTTCGCTATGCATTCTAGGCCTATGGGCTGTAGGTGGCCCATTTCTTTAAGATTTTTTTTTTCATATGGGACCATTTTGAAGGTCTGGTAAACATTGCTTCTGACTATGTTTTCGTTTTTGGGCCTTCAGGCAGGTGGGAACGTTAGTTCCTCAACCAGACATCAAACCCACACACCGGAAGGCTAAGTTCTGGACCACAGGACCACGAGGGAAGTCCCACGGGAGCCCGTGTCTTCACGGCAACTGGGAGCGCCCAGGCCTGGCCCCCTATGTCACCCTGCAATCCGGAGGACCACAGACCGTGGCCCTTGATCTCCGCTGGGCTGCAGGCAGGGCGAGGCGGTGCAGCAGGTCTGGGGGAGATGCGAGGGGACAAGGGCCTCCCGTTCGGGAGGTCACTGACAGCACCCAGCTGGAGGGCCTGGGACGTGCTGGTGGCCACAGACCACGGGAAGGTGCAGGTAGGACCTAACGTGGGCATCACGGAGCCCGGGAGGCTCCCGGGGCTGGCCCAGGACCAGCTGGTCAGAGGGGGGGCCGGACCAAGGGCTCCTGGAAGGCAGCACTCCCCGAAGCCACGGGGAAGGTGAGACCTCTCGGGATGGAGGAGGAGTTGAGGGCCTCCAGAAATGCAGAGCTCACCGAGCAGAGGCCTTCCTGCTGGCCAGCCAGACGCTGCACGTCAGGGGAGAGGAAGCAGGAAGGTGACGAGCAGTGGAGGGGGGAAAAAAAAAAAGAAAAAAGGGACCCCCTCGCGGGTAAAGGGGGCCCAGAACACGCCACAGGGGCCCAAGGTCTCTTCCGAGCTGAAGACATTTGAGAATCAACAGCAGTGGGAAGGGGCTTTTTTCTAAATCCTCCTTATATTCCTCAAAGCAAAGGCTCCCTGGGTTAAGTGTTACTTGTGGAGTCGTGTCCGACTCTGTGCAACCGATGGACCCATGTAGCACGCCAGGCTCCTCTGTGCATGGGATTCTCCAGGCAGGAATACTGGAGTCGCCTCCCATTTCCTGCTCCAGGGGGTCTCCCTGACCCAGGGATCATACCAGGGTCTCCTGTATTGCAGGCAGACTCTTTACCATCTGAGTGGGCTTTACCAAGCTCTCAAAGGCTCCCTGAAAAATTCAATTGCACAGAGACTTCCCTAGTGGTGCAGTGGTACCGATACTCGGAGCACAGGTTTCATCACTGGTGGGGGAACTAAGATCCCATACCCCATGCCACGAGCGCAAAAGATTTTTAAAAAATCAGTACGTCCCTTCATTCTCTCATGTTTCCTGCGTAGAGAAAACCTACAGAAAAGAAACCCTACACAATTAAGAAAATGGTAACAGGATCATGTATGTCAATAACTACCTGAAGTATAAATGAATTAAATGCACCAAGTGAAACGTGAAATTAGCTTAAATGTAAATGAATTAAACGTACCAAGTGAAAAGTGAAAAGTCGCATCAGTCATGTCCGACTCTGCGACCTCATGGACTACACAGTCCATGGAATTCTCCAGGCCAGAATCCTGGAGTGGGTAGCCTTTCCCTTCTCCAGGGGATCGTCCCAACCCAGAGATCGAACCCAGGTCTCCCTCATTGCAGGCGGACTCTTTACCAGCTGAGCCACTGGGGAAGCTGGAGTGGGTAGCCTCTCCCTTCTCTAGCGGACTTTCCTGACCCAGGAATCGATCTAGGGTCTCCTGCATTGCAGGTAGATTCTTTACAAACTGAGTTACGTTCCAACCAAAAGACACAGACTCGCTGGGCAGATGAAAACAGGTACATCGGTTGTGCTTGTTCCATTCCGTGGAGGCGAAGGGGCGCTTGGAAGTATCAAAGGTGCTGACTGCGTGCACCCGAGGGGCTTCTTGAGGGCATGTATCCACCCCTACTTTCTACAGCACTCTGCCTGACCCCCCAGATTGTATGTAATTATTGTTTACTGTTAGGTTAATCATCTTCCCATTATGGCTTGCAACTGTAATGATCTTTATTTATTTGTTTGGCTACTGACTGTGGAAACTGATAAACATCTTTCACTATTGAGATTACATAACTATTACTCACTTAATACCACTGTCTCATCATCGGTCAACAGGAAAACAATACGATTCTGTATCACCAAAACTATATCACAAAAAACCATGTAATAGAAAAACCTGTAATCGCTTTTTAAAATCCTTATGGGGGCTGTCAGAATTCAATTGGAATTTTTTGAAAAATACAAATGCCCAGGTATTGCTTGCTTTTCTCCAAAGCTCCAGATATGTTTCTGGTGAGCTGCCATGTTTGAAAACAACTGGACTATATGATGATCTTATACTTTCACCCAGTTCGTTTCACTTTTTCTGTTTCACATTTCATTTAGTTTGTTTTCCAATTTCATTTAGTTTGTTTTCCAATTTCTCCATCTCTCTCTTTTTTTTTGATGTTTTTTCTCAAGTTTTTAGCAAGCATAGTAGAAAAGCTTCGGTATACACATATATAAATAGCGTATTATAATACAATAAATACCATATACTAGTATATAAATACAATATATATTGTAGAAAACTTGGGAATTTTGGCCCAACTAAAAAAATTGACATTTCGATTCCACTCGTTTGACTTAGTATGAATAGAGTGCTAGATTCCTAATTTTTAAAACAAATACACAGGCAACAGGCAACAAAGGTTGCATAGCACAGGGAACTAAAGTGAATATTTTATAATAACCTGCAATGGAAAATAACCTGAAAAATAATACATATATATATATGTATAACTCCATCACCTCACTGTGCCCCTGAAATACTGTAAGCCAACTATACCTCAATAAAATATATATATATATATATATATATATAAAGAAAAAGAAATTCTACGGCCATAAAGCCTCTCCTTAGGATTTTCACAACCCAGGGACGTTGACTTTTATGACTAAACGGAAGTCTCCACAGGTCAGCACCTGGGTAAGAAATCACCCAAACAGACGTTGCCATACAATGACTGTACCCCCATCTGTTCTCCTAAGAGCCCATTTATGTTCCTGAAGGATATCTGTTCTCCGGGAAGAGCCCCTCTTCTTGTCCCCAAGCCTTATTAAGATGGTAGATAAACCCCAGCTTCTAAAGGCCTCCTTGAATTGAATTTCCTGTGCCGTGCCGCCTTCTTATGCAGAGAGAAATCTGTATTTTCTCTTGCTAACCTCTTCTGTCCATTTAACTGACACACCCCCGACGCCAAACCTGAGCGTACAGGAAAAGGTCCCAGAGCACGCCACCAGGACCTGGTGAAGGTGAAGGAAGGAAGGTGAAGTCGCTCAGTCGTGTCCGACTCTTTGCGACCCTGTGGACTGTAACCTACTAGGCTTCTCCGTCCACGGGATTCTCCAGGCAAGAATCCTGGAGTGGGTTGCCATTTCCTTCTCCATGGGATCTTCCCAACCCAGGGATCGAACCCGGGTCTCCCGCACTGGAGGCAGACACTTTAACCTCTGAGCCACCAGGGAAGCCCTGGTGATGAGTACATGTTTTAAGCACAGAAGGATGATACCCAGACAGCTTGGGAGGAAGCAGTGAAAACAATGAGCGCCAGCCCTGTGAGGCACTTCCTCCCGGTAAGGCCGTCAGCAGTGTGCGGCGCAAGTGCCCCTCTTAGACCACCCGTGCTCTGCTGCTCCCGTTAGTACTGAGGCAGCGAGTTCGGGCGGTGGCGCGCACACCATCGCAAACTCGCGCGCGCGCTGGCACCGTGCTCTCTGCAGGGACTTACTAATGGCGGGGCACGCCCTTGGCCTGCGAGGCGCGCCACCCCGCGCGCTGGCGCCGGCACTGCCTCAGAGGCAGAGCAGCAGGACGCGACCTAGGAGCCCTGTCGCGTCTCCACGGGCCCCCCTGCACCCGCCTCCTGGATTCAGCGGCTGTCACTCAGCCGTGTGCAGCTCTGCGACCCCATGGACTGCAGCCCGCCAGGCTCCTCTGGCCAGGGGATTTCCTAGGCAAGAATACTGGAGCGGGTGGCCATGCCCTCCTCCAGGGGATCTTCCCGACCCAGGGATCAAATCTGCGTCTCTTTCATCTCCTGCACTGACAGGCGGGGTCCTTACCACTGAGCCACCTGGGAAGCCCCTGTATTCGGGAGAGAAACTCAAGCACAGAATGATGGGGCTGCAGAGCGGGGCACAGCCAGGAGCCTGTCACCGCGGCCCTTCCTACCACAAGAAGCACGCCGCCAGGGGAAATCCCAAACGCCTTGGCTGTATTTCTCTAGGAAACAGGACAAGAGAGGTTTCCCACTGCAAGGCAAACACCTGCATGGATAGACGTGGGTGCGGAATGAGGGTAACTGGCGGAGGACAGCAGAGAGCTGGGTTAGGCCCAGGCCACGCGCTCGCCCAGCTTCGACGCATCTGAAATGCACGCCGTCAGGGCGGGCAACAGGCCGTTCGAGCTCCGGCCCTGCGCCTCACCAAGGAAA
>SJYT01006114.1:98606-108719 GCA_006410635.1 Cephalophus harveyi | reverse complement strand
TCCTTATCGCTGCTTGCGCACACACTCGCAAACTTGCAAACACCGTGTTTCCGTGAACAGGGTGCTCAGCGAAGGAAGGGCTGCCCGGAGGCAGAGGCAGGCAGGCAGCGGCCTCCTCTTTGAACTCCTGCGGCCACACAAATCAGGAGGTGATGGTCCAGCATACTGTCCTCTCAGCTGCCAGGATGGGCTGGAAGACAGTGCTTCTGCTGGGAGCCTCCCGGGAGGAACCAGTCTGCCCCAGGGGGTGGTGATGGTGGTGGGGGGTGCCTCGCTGCACCAGGCTGATCAACAGCAACCTGCGGTGCATACAGGAAGTGGCCCTTCTAGAAGCCGCTTTATCATCTGAAGGGGTCGACATTAAGTGGGGCGGGAGGGGGCCAGTTTTTAGGGAAAAGAACCCATCTGTGTGGAACCTGTAGCGGGACACCGAGCCCGCAGACACGCACACGTCCTGATGTAAGCAGCAGAGCCGCTCGGCCCCCAGCCCCTGCCCCACCAGCCCTGCGGCTTCAGCTCCAACTCTGTGCCTTAGCGGCTGGGCTGCGTCCACTACTGAGCTGAACTCGCCGTGTATGGGAATCATTGTCCCTCACTGACACTCAATGATGCTTACGGCAGCAATGTAAAAAAAAAAAATTGGTCTTTGCTCCTGGTATCCGCCAGGCTTCTCTGTTCATGGGATTCTCCAGGCCAGAATACTGGACTGGGGAGTGGGTAGCCAGCCCCTTCTCCAGGGGAATCTCCCTGACCCAGGGATGGAGCCCGGGAGCCAGCAGGGAAGCCCCACTGTAACTTTCCCGCACAGAGCTCCTAAAACCCTTACCACCTCCCGGGCAGTGAGCACATTTTCCGCGTCATTCATACTAATCCCCGTTCAAGCACGCCTGAGTATCCTGGTCCCTAGATGGACGCCGGCTGCGCGGTGTGTGTGTATGGGGTGGGGGTGGGGGGTTGCTGATGGGCTCCTGGTTGTGTCCCACCCCAAGGCTGATTGGAGGAGTGCCACCTGTAGCCCACCCCCTCATCTCTAGGGCCAGCGAAGGACGCATTTATTTACCAACGGCCAGTGAATTCACCGCCAGCAATGGAGCCTCCACAAAGACCCCTGGAAAACAAGAAGGCCCTTGGCGCTGAAGACAGGCACGTGCTGGAGGCGGGCGCACCCGAGTGGGCCTGAGCGCTCCAGCAGCCCAGCCACCCACCCCTCACCCCACTCAGCTCTTCCGCTGCAGGGCTCCTGGGCTGCATTTACATACATGGATTTGGCTGCACTATGTCTTAGCTGTGGCATGCAGACTGCTAATTACGGGGAGGCGGGATCTAGTTCCCTGACCAGGGATGGAACCCAGGCCCAGATTGAGAGCCCAGAGTCTTAGCCACTGGGCTGCCAGAGTAGCTGCATTCTTCAGGTAAACCAGTGCAGGCAAGCCCAGTGTCGTCCTGACTTCTGAGTCGTTCTAGTCAATTACAGCTGCTGAGGTAGAGGGGCTCTGTGGGACCCCCAAGCTTGTGCTCGGCCGGGGAGAAGTGTGAGTGGCCGGGATGCCTCCGCTGGTGGCTGGCGTGTGAAGTGGGGGCCGTCCCTGGAGGCTGAGCTAACCCGGGGTCTGCACGGACTCCAGGGAGCTCTGGTCTAGGTATATTGAACCGTGGGAGGCCCAGTGCGGGGGAGATCAGGCACAGGCGGGGGCCTGTGGGGCGGGGCGGGCGGGGGGTGGGTGGTTCTGTTTCGATTATCCTTATAAGCTGAATGCAGCAAGTCAGGTCCTGAAGCCCAGAAGCAGGTCATTCAAGAACGCACCCCCACCGCAGCTGCCTCTGGAGGCCGGTTTTGGAAACAGTCCTGAGGCTCTGATTTGTTTGGCACCAGCCTGGGTCCCATCACCGGCTCACTGGTTAGTGAGGGGCCACAATGGAGAGACGACCTTCCAGGGAAACGCTCTTCCCTGCACAGGTTCCCCACAAGGCACCTGATTAACGCCAGCACCCCAGTGGATACGCGCCCTGCCTGGCGGGGACGCCAGCACCCCAGTGGATACGCGCCCTGCCTGGCGGGGACGCCCCGGGTCACCAGGCGCCACGCCTCTGGAGAAGGCCCCAGACGCTCCGGAATCCGCACGTGCGGACGGCCGAGGCTCCGCCCCGCATCTCAGCAGCCCCGGTGCGCCACGAGGCACCGCTGCTCACCGTCAGCCTCTCCCAGGCTCAGACACCTCCTCCCTCCCCACGGGGGACCCTGCATGATGCAGGGGGAGCTCCCCTGGCGGCCCTTTCCAGCGGGAGAAACACACAGAAGCCTGGCGACGGCTCAGTGAAAACCAAGCTCCGGGTCACCAGGCGCCACGCCTCTGGAGAAGGCCCCAGACGCTCCGGAATCCGCACGTGCGGACGGCCGAGGCTCCGCCCCGCATCTCAGCAGCCCCGGTGCGCCACGAGGCACCGCTGCTCACCGTCAGCCTCTCCCAGGCTCAGACACCTCCTCCCTCCCCACGGGGGACCCTGCATGATGCAGGGGGAGCTCCCCTGGCGGCCCTTTCCAGCGGGAGAAACACACAGAAGCCTGGCGACGGCTCAGTGAAAACCAAGCGCCCTCGCGCGCACCAGCTCGGCGGGGACGAAGTATCACCGAGAAGCGCGCAGGCAGAGCGGCGGCCACCGCTGACGGCGATCCGAACCGCACTGCGCGTGCACGGCCGGGTCTGCGCGCCACCAGCGAGGACGCAGGAAGGAGCCCCGTGTCTCCAAAGGCCCCTCTTCCCGGCTCGGTGCCCGGGGGCCGCGCTCGGTCAGCTCCAGACGCTCTGGGACGCCCCCCCCGCCGCGGGCGGTTGCGTCCTGCGGGTCTCTCCAGCCGGGAGTCTCGGGGCAGCCGCGCTGAGCAGCTGCTCCACGCCTGGGCGGGGGGCGGGGGAGGAAGGGGGACACTCAGGGATGGGCTGGGGGCGCGTGCAGGCCTCGGGGGCGACGCTGGGCAGCCCCGTCCCCCCCAGCCTGCGGCCTCGTCTGATCCCACGGCTGTCCTCACAGGGCGGGGATGTCAGCACGGGGACATCTCCACTCAGCACCGACGTGGAGAAGCAGTTCAGGGCTGGCCGATGGCCTTTCCCAGAGGGTCAGAGGCGACTGCCGGGATGGCTGGTGCGTGCCTGCCCCGCCGCTCAGAGCAAGGGCCTCCCTGACGGCTGAGCGGCTGAAGCATCCGCCTGACCAAGTCTACATACAAGAGCCAGGACGTGCAAGCAACCTAGACGCCATCCACAGGTGAGCGGATGAAGAAGCCGGGGTACATGCACACAGCGGCATATTACTCAGCCGTAAAAGGGAACGGGTTTCAGTCAGTTCTGATGAGGTGGATGAACCCGGACTCTTTTATACAGAGTGAAGTTAAGAGTCTTTTATACAGAGTGAAGTTAAGTCACAAACAGAAACACCATTACTGCATACTAACACATACGCGGACTCTAGAAAGACGGTGCTTACCGTATATTAACACATATTACTGGGCTCCAGAAAGACGGTGCTTACCGTGTATTAACACATATTCGTGGGCTCTAGACAGACGGTGCTGATGAGCCCACCTGCAGGGCAGCGGTGCAGACGCAGACACAGAGAACAGGCTCGTGGACACAGTGGGGGAAGGAGAGGGTGGGACGAATGGTGAGGGCAGCATGGTGACAGACAGACTGCCGTGTGTAAAACAGGACAGCCCGGGGAACTCTGTACAACTCACAGGACTCAAACTGGGGCTCTGTGACAACCTGGAGGGGAGGACAGGGTGGGAAGTGGGAGGCGGCAGGGGGTTCAAGAGCCAGGGGACACAACGCACACCTGATTCATGTTGACGTAAGGTGGGAAGGAAAACAACACTGTAAAGCAATTATCCTTCAATTTAAAATAATAAATTAAAAAAATAAATAAATAAAAGAAGTCACCTGCAATGCAGGAGACGCAGGTTCGATCCCTGGGTTGGGAAGATCCCCTGGGGGAGGAGAAGACCAACCCACTGCAGCTTTCTTGCCTGGGAAACCCCGTGGACAGAGAAATGGCCTGGTGGGCCACAGTCCATGAGGTCTCCAAGAGTGCTACACAGCTGAGCAACTGAAGCTCTACTATCTGGGCAAACCTGGGGAGCTGCCAATAAATCTGACAACGTGGAGGACATGGACAAGTTCTTCTTGAAGAGAAAGAAGTTCTTTGGAAGAGTTCTTTGACAGCTCACTCGGGAACACAGCGATAAGGTAACTAGCCCTAGATCCACGGGAAAGCGGCTGAACCTGTAGCTAAGAACCGTCCCGGACCTGGCGCCGCACGCCCTCGCTGGTGAACTTACCACACACCCCAGGAAGAAACAATGCCAATTCTGAAGAAACCTCAGGAAATCACAGGGAACACTTATTTCCCCACCCGTTTTTTTCAGACTGGCACTGTTCTGATGCGGAAGCTGGAGAAAAGCATACAGAACACTGCAGAGCCGCATGTCTCGTGAACACACACACTTACCCTCACACTGAAGCCCACAACCACTACGAAAGTATCCTACTTGAAGAGTTGCTATGGGCTTCGAACCTGTTACTTGAAAATATGAAAAAGCCACACTAATTAGCTTGCAACAACTAATAACCAATATGTAGAATTACATTAGCTAAATTTCCATAAAAAACCTTCATGGAACTGGTGAATTAAAAGCATGAAAGAATGCCCATGACAAGTATACATCCAATAATCACCTCGGTCTGGATACGGTGATTAAAGCTGAGTATCAACATGACTTGCATCTAAAACAAAAGGTTCAAGTTGTATGACCCAATAGTATACCAACATACTAAAAAATACTGGAGCATGTTTAAATATATGCTTCCTCTAAAACCTACTGGAAAAAGAAAACTTTGCTCGAAGAGTCCTCTGATGCTATTGATTATAAAAATTTAAATATAGTTGACCTCATTTTAGCTTATACTTGAAATATTTCTAGTTCTGTGACTATTTTGTAATGCACTAACATAATGGGACAATATTGTACCAAAATAAACACACACCAGCAAGTCTATATGGGAAAACAGAGTCAACATTTTTATCCCTAGAGGAATGAATGAAAAAGTTTTTGGATGACTGTCAAAATTTTTTTTTTTTAAGATTTGTTGCTTTTATTTATGTATGTATTTTTGGCTGTACCGGGTCTTACTCATGGCACGCAGGATCTCCTTTGCAGTGTGCAGGCTTCCTCCCTAGCTGCGATGCGCGGGTTTAGTTGGCCCATGGCGTGTGGGAACTTACTTCCCAGACCAGGGAGCAAACCCGTGGCCCCTGGAAGGTGGATTCCTAACCACTGGAACCCCAGGGGAGTCCAGGAATGACTCCTTTTAAATCAGATGAGCTCCGTGAAGATGTCTGAGATGGATACAAACATGAGCCCAGAGACAGGAAGGCTGACCCCAGCCCGTGGCAAGCAGACTCCGTCTCTGGGGCTCGGTTCTGTCCTGGGATATGGCAACGATTAGCGTTCCAGGTGGTGACGCTGTGAGGGGACGCCTGTAAAACATCCCACCCCCCGTAGAAGCACAGACAGCAAGGTAAGGCCCCACGAGATGGTCAGAGCCATGGTCGCCACCAATCCATCAAACGCAGGTTACTCATCAATCATTCAAGTCTCCTGATGTGAACATGCTACTGCCCGATTCCTTCAGAAACTAACTCAGGTGCTGGGTGGCTGTATCCAGCAGCCGCCCGGCTAGCTCAGGCATCCTTTGCAACACTTCACCCTGAACCCAGAGACGCATTGTGGCCAAGAATGGGGAGGAACCGGGGTGGGGAGACGACACCCCTCAGGGACGGGCTCAGCTCGCCTCCCGGGACCCTCGGAGCAGCTACGGAGTCTAGAGTCCTGCGGGGAGGCGCAGGGCGGGGCGAGGGCTCTGCTGATGGAGCAACCCAGGAGAGCAGACACCACGCCGTCCTGGCCCAGGGTTCACCGCGTGTGGGTTGGCCTGACTCAGACCTCTGACCCGAGCATTCCTGGACCGTGAGGCTCAGTCCCTCCTCCTCGCAGCCCACGTGTGGAAGGGAGACCACACCTACTAGATGGTGACCATGCCACTGCCTGGAATGCGAGCAGGCTGGCGCCAGGGTGGCACAGGTCACACGGGATGCCTTCAGGGGTGGTGGGTCCAGCGGTGGGCCCCAAAAGGCAGGTCAGCCTTCACCCCTGATGCTCCTGACCATGAGCTGACCTGAGATGTGGACAGTCTGTGCAGAGGTGAGGTCCTCACCCCTGGTGCTCCTGACCGTGAGCTGACCTGGGACATGAGGGTCTGTGCAGAGGTGAGGTCCTCACCCCTGGGGTTTCTGACCGTGAACTGAACTGGGATGAGGAGGGCTGTGCAAAGCTGAGGGTCCTCACCCCTGGGGTTTCTGACCGTGAACTGACCTGGGATGTGGATGGTCTAAGCAGAGGTGAAGGTCCTCACCCCCAGGGTTTCTGACCGTGAACTGACCTGGGATGTGGAAAGTCTGTGCAGAGGTGAGGGTCCTCACCCCTGGGGTTTCTGACCGTGAACTGACCTGGGATGTGGAAAGCCTGTGCAGAGGTGAGGGTCCTCACCCCTGGGGTTTCTGACCGTGAACTGACCTGGGATGTGGAAAGTCTGTGCAGAGGTGAGGGTCCTCACCCCTGGGGTTTCTGACCGTGAACTGACCTGGGATGTGGAAAGCCTGTGCAGAGGTGAGGGTCCTCACCCCTGGGGTTTCTGACCGTGAACTGACCTGGGATGTGGAAAGCCTGTGCAGAGGTGCAGGTCCTCACCCCTGGGGTTTCTGACCGTGAACTGATCTGGGACATAAGGGTCTGTGCAGAGGTGAGGTCGTCATCCCCGGGGTTTCTGACCGTGAACTGACCCGGGACGAGGAGGGTCTGTGCGGAGAGGAGGGTCCTCACCCCTGGGGTTTCTGACCGTGAGCTGACCTGGGACGAGGAGGGTCTGTGCAGAGGTGATGAAGGACCTTCAGAATGAGATCAGCGTGGGTTGAGGGTCAGCCCTAAGCCCAGGGCCCTTCCCAGTTGGCTCAGCCGTAAAGAATCTGCCTGCCAACGCAGGAGACACAGAAGATTCAGGTTGGATCCCTGGGTCGGGAAGACTCCCCTGGAGAAGAAAATGCCAGCCCACTGCACTATTCCTGCCTGGAGAATCCCATGAACAGAGGAGCTTGGAGGGCCGCGGTCCATGCAGGTCAAAAAAGGAGAGCCGTGTGCGCCTGAGCAACACACGCATGCACGCCCAACCCAGGGACGTCCGCCTTCCTCTGCTCCAGCTGCAGCCCCACCGGCCTGGCTGCGGTGTCTGCACGGAAATCTGTTTCTCACAGGTCTGCAGGCTGCAATCGAGACCAAGGCGCCCACATACCCAGGGTCTCCTGACTGGGCCCTCTTCCTGGCTCACGGCCACCTACCCCTTGTCCTGATGTGGGGGGTTGGGGGGAGCGAGCTCTGAGGGACCTCTCGCAGAAGGGCACTAATCCCATTCCTGGGGTGCCACCTTGACAATCTCACCACCCCGCAATCGGATCACCTCCAAATATAGTAACACTGCAGGTCAGGACTTCAACTACAGGAACGTGAAGAGACCCACAGACATTTGTAACAGCAACCGGGGCCCTTAGCAACTGGTGTCCTCACAAGAGAAGGGGCAACGGGCACAGAGGAGAAGCCACGTGGAGACGGAGGGAGGCGGCCCCCAGTCCAGGGACGGATGCCTGGAGCCCCCAGAGGCTGGAGGAGGCAGGGAGGACCGTCCCCTGGAGCCTCTGGAGGAACCTCAGCCCTGGGACGCCTTGACCTCAGAACAGGACTTGACTTGAAAACAACATCTTTCAGATGTGACGTAAAGGATTCTGAAATGAGGTCATTTGGATGAGGGTGGCTCTGAATCCCATGATATGCTCCCTATAAGACACAGAAGGAGAGAGAGACGAACAGAGGAGAAGCCACGTGAAGACGGAGGCAAGGATGGGAGGGAGGCAGCCATCAGCCCAGGGACGGACGCCTGGAGCCCCCAGAAGCTGAAAGACGCAGGAAGGACCCTCCCTGGCACCTCTGGAGGGACTGTGGCCCTGCCCACAACTTGACCTCAGCCTTCCGGTCTCCAGGACTGTGACAGCGTGACTTTCTGTGACCTGTGGTCATTTGGTACATCAGCCACAGGAAACTGATGAAACGGACCCAAGGTAGGAGAGCTCGTGGTGGAGACTAGAAACAGGGGCTGTGATTATGAGAGGTCATAGTTGATGACCGCAAATACGAACGTGTGCTGGCAACATTCTGCCCAACTGTTAGCCATCAAGCACAGAGCTCAGGAAAGAAAGAGGAGACACACAGACACACACAGGAACGAGAGGGGAGCACCAGCTCTCGGCAGCAGTGGGGAGAAGCCCCCGGAATCTCCAGCTGCCACCTTGGACCCCGAGACCAGGTCTCTCCTCTGGAATGACGGCCAGGAGGTATGAAGGGGCTGTGACCTACAGGAGCAGGTTCTCAAAGCAGGGCTCCCAATGATGGGGACAGAGTGAAGGGACAAAGCAGGCGATCAGGCAGTCAGCCCCACTAGGAGATGGGAAACAGAAAAAATACGGGAGACCCCGTAAGTTAAATAATCACTCAAGAAAGGAGAGCTGCTTAACCACAAAACCAAGCAGGCTTCATTCAGTTCAGTCACTCAGTTGTGTCCAACTCTTTGCGACCTTGTGGACCGCAACACGCAAGGCCTCCCTGTCCATCACCAACTCCCGGAGTTTACTCAAACTCACGTCCGTCAAGTCTGTGATGCCATCCAGCCATCTCATCCTCTGTCATCCCCTTCTCCTCCCGCCTTCAATCTTTCCCAGCTCAGGGTCTTTTCCAGTGAGTCAGTCCTTCGCATCAGGTGGCCAGAGGATCAGAGCTTAGCAGCAAAAACACGCAACGGAAGTGGGAGACTTGCCCCCAAACAATAAAAGGATGATAACGTGAGGCCCACACCCCACCCGGTGAGCTCAGTCACTGAGTCATGCTCTGCACACATAAGAAAACAACTCTGTGAAATCGCTTGACCATGCAAAACAAGAAAATTCCCCTGCCAACGTGCAGAGGAGGAGCTGACAATGGAAGCGTGACATCCACTCAAGAATGAGGAAACAGGTGGTCTTGTCCTTCTCCCTACTTTTCTTTTGATTATAAACCTGTTGCCCGCCAAGTTCTTGGGGTGTGACAAGTCCTGTCCACCTGCTTGTGAGCCTCAGTTCAGTTCAGTCGCTCAGTCGTGTCTGACTCTTTGCGACCCCATGAATTGCAGCACGCCAGGCCTCCCTGTCCGTCACCAACTCCCAGAGTTCACTCAAACTCACGTCCATCGAGTCGGTGATGCCATCCAGCCGTCTCATCCTCTGTCGTCCCCTTCTCCTCCTGCCCCCAATCCCTCCCAGCATCAGAGTCTTTTCCAATGAGTCAACCCTTCTCATGAGGTGGCCAAAGTACTGGAGTTTCAGCTTCAACATCATTCCTTCCAAAGAAATCCCAGGGCTGATCTGCTTCAGAATGGACTGGTTGGATCTCCTTGCAGTCCAAGGGACTCTCAAGAGTCTTCTCCAACACCACAGTTCAAAAGCATCAATTCTTCTTCACTCTTCTTCACTCGCTCAGCCTTCTTCACAGTCCAACTCTCACATCCATACATGACCACAGGAAAAACCATAGCCTTGACTAGACGGACCTTAGTCGGCAAAGTAACGTCTCTGCTTTTGAATATGCTATCTAGGTTGGTCATAACTTTTCTTCCAAGGAGTAAGCATCTTTTAATTTCATGGCTGCAGTCACCATCTGCAGTGATTTTGGAGCCCCCAAAAATAAAGTCTGACACTGTTTCCACTGTTTCCCCATCTATTTCCCATGAAGTGATGGGACCAGATGCCATGATCTTCGTCTTCTGAATGTTGAGCTTTAAGCCTACTTTTTCGCTCACCTCTTTCACTTTCATCAAGAGGCTTTTTAGCTCTTCACTTTCTGCCATAAGAGTGGTGTCATCTGCATATCTGAGGTTATTGATATTTCTCCCGGCAATCCTGATTCCAGCTTGTGTTTCTTCT
>SJYT01006114.1:77954-98361 GCA_006410635.1 Cephalophus harveyi | reverse complement strand
TCCAGTCCAGCGTTTCTCATGATGTACTCTGCATATAAGTTAAATAAGCAGGGTGACAATATACAGCCTTGACGGACTCCTTTTCCTATTTGGAACCAGTCTGTTGTTCCATGTCCAGTTCTAACTGTTGCTTCCTGACCTGCATACAGATTTCTCAAGAGGCAGGTCAGGTAGTCTGGTATTCCCATCTCTTTCAGAATTTTCCACAGTTTATTGTGATCCACACAGTCAAAGGCTTTGGCATAGTCATTAAAGCAGAAATGTTTTTCTGGAACTCTCTTGCTTTTTTGATGATCCAGCGGATGTTGGCAATTTGATCTCTGGTTCCTCTGCCTTTTCTAAAACCAGCTTGAACATCAGGAAGTTCACAGTTTATGTATTGCTGAAGCCTGGCTTGGAGAAATTTGAGCATTACTTTACTAGCATGTGAGATGAATGCAATTGTGTGGTAGTTGCAGCATTCTTTGGCATTGCCTTTCTTTGGGATTGGAATGAAAACTGACCTTTTCCAGTCCTGTGGCCACTGCTGAGTTTTCCAAATTTGCTGGCAGATTGAGTGCAGCACTTTCACAGCATCATCTTTCAGGATTTGAAACAGCTCAATTGGAATTCCATCACCTCCACTAGCTTTGTTCATAGTAATGCTTTTTAAGCCCCACTTGACTTCACATTCCAGATGTCTGGCTCTAAATGAGTGATCACACCATCGTGATCATGTCCAACTCTGTGTGACCTTATGGATGGTAGCCTGCCAGGTTTTTCTCTCCATGGGCTTTTCCAGGCAAGAATACTTGAGCAGGTTGCCATGCTCTCCTCTAGGAGATCTTTCCAACCCAGGGATTGGACCTACATCTCTTGCATCTCTTGCATTGGCAGGCAGGTTCTTTACCACTAGTGCCACCTGAGAAGACTTCTCAATCCATACCTCCATTCTGTTTATCTATGCCTCCATTTTGTTTCCAAAATTTTGGATCATCTTTACTCTCATTACTATGAATTATTTTTCAGGTGGAGTGAAAATATTTTTCAGGTATTTTTCATTTGTTTGGTCTTATGGGTTTTAACTATATTCCTTTACCTGATGCATATTTCTCTGCCTTTTAATTTTGTTTAATTTACTGTGTTTGAGGTCTCCTTTATTTAGGCTAGAAGTTCATAGTTCCTGTTACTTATGGAGTCTGCCCACAGTGTGTGGGGTTGGACCATACCTTGTGAAGTTTCCTCTTGAGGGGGACTGGTGCCTGTATTTTGGTGGATGCAACTGGATCTTGTCTCTCTGAAGGGTAGCGCCATATCCAGTGGTGTGTTTTGGGGTGTCTGTTGGTGTGGTAGGGCTTTGGGTACTCTGTCTACTAATGGGCAGAGTTGTATTACTGTTTTGTATAGTTTTGCATGAAATGTCAGACAGTAGATCTTGCTGGCCGTTGGTTTGGGCTGGTATTGTTGAGATGGGGGTCTTCAGGAGAACTCTTGCTGATTAACGTTGCATGGTGTCAAGAATTCTCTGGTGGTACAAAGGTCTGGAATTGGGTCTCCCACTTCAGAAGTTTAGGCCTGATCCTTTACTATAGCACCAAGGATCCACCAGCCACACAGCACAGAAGAGAAAGAAAGAGAGAAAAGGAGAAGAAAGAGTAAAATGAGGGATAAGGAAGTCAAACAAAGAAAAGCATGGTCAATGTATGGCAAAACCAATACGGTATTGCAAAGTAAAATAAAATTAAAAAAAAAAAAAAAAAGAAAAGCATGGACAGATAAAACTCAAAGACAAAAGTTAAAAATAACACTAAACAGACAAGAACTCCCAAAGACACTCACAGCCTCAGAAAAAGCAAAGAAGTTAGAAAAAAGGACAAAAACAGGGACCAAAAAGAAGAGAGCAATGAAACCAATAAAGAAACTCATAGGTGAAAATGAATGATACAATCTAGATTAGCAAAAATACAAAACCAAAACTATAGAAAAAAATGCAACATAACAAAAAGTACTGTAAATGAGAAAAATAAAATTTATTTTTAAAGTAAAATCATTTTAAAAGGAAAAATTAAGTAATTTTTCTTAAAAAATGGAATAATAAAATAGCAACAGAACAATACAAAAAAAGAAAAAGACAAAAATAGAGAGAAGGATAGTAGTAGTAAGAAGAATGTCCTCCTATGTCCTCTGTTGTCCTCACCACACAGTGAAGTCCAGTCAAACTGCCTACTCTCAAGTCCTCCAATATTTTTAGGAAGGTTTCTGGATATGCTGTGGGCACTGTGGGCAGATGTGGTCTCACTCCAGCTTATACTTGCTTCCAAAGTCCACAATTGCCCCCTAAGTCCATAGTCTCAAACTAATTGTGAGGATTTAATCTGGTGAACCTGAAGCTGCAGAAGTTATTTCCCTGCCTCTTCTCTGTCCACACAGCCCTAGGTGCTCAGCTTTGGTTTTGCCCCACCTCTGCTTGTAGGCCGCCCTCCAGTGTCTTTTCCCTGTCCAGATAAGAGGGGGCAAAAGTGGCAGCTTATTTGGTCTCACTCACTCAGTTGGGCTGCAAATGGGGAGGTTTACAACAGACACAATTGGTGTGTGAGAGGAGTGCCTGTGGTGGCCAAGGCCTGCAAGAATTTGCTCCTGCCTGAATGAGGTCATGGGCTCCTCCAGGGGAATTGGCCCTGCGTTTTGTGTCCCTTGGCCAAGCCAAGCTGCATAGCCTCCCAGAAAGGTGTGGGCAGTGAACTGCAGCTGCTCACAGCTTGATGATACTGGCAACCACTGGAAGAAGAAAGAGGACTGTAGTGGCATCTTTTCCCCTGCCTGTAGCACTTGAGCAGGCTTTGGTGGTGGAAAACTGGCTGGCATATCCCCCTCTGGGATCTCAAACTTCAGTTGTATCTAGTTCTGCCTCCAGCAGTCATGCCAACCTTTGTGGTGGCCAGCCAGTTTTCCCAGGCTTTGGCACTGCAGTCCACAGCTCCAGCTTTTCCCACCTATGACACACACAAAGGTGGGGTCCTGTGATCTGTGTGGAGTTAAAGGGTCCCCATTACAATTACCTCTTGCCTCTGTGGTAGGCTCAGGCTTTTCCCTGGATTCCCTCAGCTGTGTCATACTAGCCCCCTCAGAGTATCTTCATGGCAGGCAACCCCCGTACTCTCCCTGGGGTCTGACCTCTGAAGACTGAGCCTCAGCAGCCAATCCCCACGTGCCATGGCAGGTGTGCAAACAATGTCTTGGGCTGGGATGTGCTAATCGACAACCATCTCTGTGATGAATTCTATCCATTTTGCCTTCCAAGCACCTGTTGCTGAGTTCCCCTTTAAGGTTCTGAAGCTTCTCTGTCCCCGCCTGTGAGGGGGTTTCTGAGTGTGTGAAAACTTTTCCTCCTTCATGACTCCCTCCTTTGGATACAGGTCTCCATCCCAATTCCTTTGTCTCTTTTTTTAATCTTTATCTTTTGCCCTACTTCATTCTGTGGAGATTAGCTTGCCCTTTTGGAACTCTGGGGTCTTCTGCCAGCATTCAGAAGGTGTTCTGTAGCAGTCGTTCCACATGCAGATGTATTTTTGATGTATTTGTGGGGAGGAAGGTGATCTCCATGTCTTACTCCTCTGCCGTCTTGAAAAATCCCCCTGAACTTTTTCAAGTGCTTTCCTGCAGCTATTAAAATAATCATGCAAATTTTTTCTTAAATTTGGTAATGTGTTTTATCCCATTAATTGATTTAAGTACACTGAACTATCCTTGCATCATCCTAGGGATAAGTCTAACTTGATCATGGTGCATAGTCCTTTTAATGTACTGTTGAATTCAATTTGATAGGATTTTATTGAGGATTTTTGCATGTGCATTCATCAAGGATATTGACTTATAGTTTTCTTATCTTGCACTTTGTTTGGTTTTGATATCAAAGTGATGCTGTCCTCATAGAATAAGTTTGGAAGTGTTCCCTCCTATCCCATGTTTTGGAAGATATTAAGAAGAATTAGTATAAATTCTTTGAATGTTTTGTAGAATTTATTTGTGAAGCATTCTGGTCCTGGGCTTTTCTTTGTTCAGAGATTTTTGATTACTGATTTAATCTCTTTATTTGTTATTGATCTATTCAGGCTTCCTGTTTCTTTTTAATTTACTTTTTGTATGTTATGTTTCTAGGAATTTAGCCATTTCTTATAAGTTATCTAGTTTGTTGGCATATAGTTATTGGTAATTGTCTTTTCTGATCATTTTTATTTCTGATGCATCCATTGTAATATCTTATCTTTTATTTCTGATTTTATTTATTTCAATCTTATGGTACATTTACTCTAGTGTCTCCCATCAATTCAATAAATATTTTGAGTACCTATATGTGCCAGACAATAGATTAAGCCAGTAGCTTTGTACCCATTGTAATCCATCTTGCGTATCATGGCTAGATCATTTCAATATTCAACATGATCAAGTCATTTTTTAGTTTAAAAGTGTTTAGTGTTGCACATTCCCCCTACCTCCAACCATTGCCTTCTGAAAAAGGCAGTGGGAGCTGTTTGTCATACCTGGAAAGAGTATCTTATCATTGACTTACAATTGGAATATGGTGATAAAAGAGCAAACTTATAGTTTATTTTGTTTTAAAATTCATTATAGTCAATGCATCCCCCTTATTGCCTATATTTAAGACAGACTATTCTCACTGTCCTCCTCTTTGTTATGTCACTATATTTCATGCTAAATTTCAAATTCTTTAGTTTGACCTTTGTAATAAGTATCATCTCATGGAATTTCTGTAAAGATACTTTAGTATGGCTGACCCCATGCATCATTTATTGTATTTCCTTACCAGCCCATGCCCCCAACTGATTGGGTTGCTTTTTGCCTTCTGTTCTACCCATCTAAAACATACCCATGTGTCAAGATTAATGCTGTCACACTAACCCACAGATTTTCTACCCTTGGAATTTATTTCCTACTTTGTCACATAGCTAATATGTATAATTTATATTATGAATTAATTTCCCTATATACATTTGTTATTCAGTGTCAGTGATATACTAAAGAAGGCCATGAATTGTGCCACAAGAAGTGCATTGGCACAAACAGGAGCCAGTTCAATGATAGTAAAAAGTAACAGTTTTTACAATAGGAAAAATTAGTCTCCTTGCTGAATGCTGTAATCTGTGTATTCTAGACAATGAGGTCTTTTGATCAGAGGGTCTCACTGCTTTACAAGTCAAATTTTCTTCATTTGATTGTAAAGAATATAGAAGTCCTCGGGAGAGATTCTTAAGATATTGCAACAAAATATATAGCAATATGATAGCTGGGTGGTGTGGTGATGGAATATAATTATATAGACCAAACTGAAATCCCATTTACATGCTCTCAATATCACCTGCAGTCTCATTCTCCATCCTACTGTTGATAATTTGGTGTGTCATCTTCCAGATCTTCTCTCTTTGATTGGTGTGAGAGAGAGAGAGAGAGAGAGAGAGAGAGAGAAAGAGGGAGAGGGATAGAAGGAAATAGCAAGAGAAACAGACACAAAGACACAGAGGTAGACAGTTTGAAGACATACAAATGGGATCCTACTGTGTATGTGTGTGTGTGATGCTTAACTATTCAGTAACTTTTTCTTTTCACTTTATAACATTTGATTGTACATCTTTTGTTTTCAATACATCCAACTCATTATTCTTAACAGCTAATGTACCAATGAGTCTTTTCCAATGAGTCAGCTCTTTGCATGAGGTGGCCAAAGTACTGGAGTTTCAGCTTTAGCATCATTCCTTCCAAAGAAATCCCAGGGCTCATCTCCTTCAGAATGGACTGGTTGGATCTCCTTGCAGTCCAAGGGACTCTCAAGAGTCTTCTCCAACACCACAGTTCAAAAGCATCAATTCTTTGGCGCTCAGCCTTCTTCACAGTCCAACTCTCACATCCATACATGACCACAGGAAAAACCATAGCCTTGACTAGACGGACCTTAGTCGGCAAAGTAATGTCTCTGCCTTTGAAAATGCTATCTAGGTTGGACATAACTTTTCTTCCAAGGAGCAAGCATCTTCTAATTTCATGGCTTTCTTCTTAATATCTTCTGCTTCTGTTAGGTCCATACCATTTCTGTCCTTTATCTGATGCTGGGAGGGATTGGGGGCAGGAGGAGAAGGGGACGACCGAGGATGAGATGGCTGGATGGCATCACGGACTCAATGGACGTGAGTCTGAATGAACTCCGAGAGATGGTGATGAACAGGGAGGCCTGGCGTGCTGCGATTCATGGGGTCACAAAGAGTCAGACACAACTGAGCGACTGAACTGAACTGAACTGAATGTACCAATGTCTGAATATTGAAATTATCAGTAATTGATATCAATACTGAAATTATCAGTAATTTGAATGAATCCTCAAAATGTTGCCTTGGTATTTGCCACAACTGTGAGTCAGAGTGAATGTCATTCTGTTGCCCATTATTTGAAAGTTGCACAGTTAATTAAATTAGTAAGCACTTGGAAAGACTGGTAAGTGTTGAGCAGTAAACTGAAAAACAACATATGCAAACCAGATTGCCACTAGAATTTACTGCAACATAAAATAAAATACTCTGGAGCATTTATAAGGAGAAAGGGAAGAATGAGCTAGAGTAAGACAAACCATTAAAATACTAATGCATTTGAACTTCCCTGGGGGTCCAGTGGTTAAGAATCCATCTGCCAATGCAGGGACACAGATTTGATCCCTGGTCCAGGAAGATCTCACATGCAACTAAGCCCAAGAGCCACAACTACTGAAGCCCATGCACTATAGGGCCTGTGCGTCATAACAAGAGAAGCCACATCAATGAGAACACATCACAACAAAGAGTAGCCCCTGCTCACCACAGCTAGAGAAAGTCCATGCGCAGCAACAAAGACCCAGCACAGCCAAAAGGAAATAAATAAAATTTTTTTATAATTCATGCAAACAATGCATTGTGAATCTTCACTGTCACTTATTTATGATTATAGGATTATACATGATCATTATAGAAGACGGGAAATAGAGAAGCACATTAAAAGGAAAACAATCATTACCCTAATCCTATGACCTTAACCATAGTTAATATTTATTTTTTGCTATATAGCTTATCTTTTTACTTTAAAATTTTTATTATAAGGTACAATATCATGATTTCTAAAACATTCCAACAATACAGAAAGGTGCAAAGTAAAAAAAGAAATTCCTCTTCTCCCCATTCTCTTTCTCACCTTCTGGATATTCACTTACTATTAATTCCTTTCATAATCGACATTTAAGTGTATTGATCTTGCCTTTTTTCTGAGTATATAAATATGTGTTAGGTGATATATACACCACTATGGGAGTCATATTGTGTTAAATGTTCTTTATATTACTTTTTTCACTTAATTTTATATATATTCATATATATACATATATATATATATGAGCGTATATATTCAATATATAGCCCAAGTGCATCTATTCAAATAGTTTGACTTGACACTTCCCCTCACCCCATTCCATGCCATTGAGTTTCTGATCTTTCACAGAGAAAGGTCTTAGCTGAGATTCCATTCCAGTGAATCACACATTCTTTCTGTGTGTATGGTTCTATTTCAGACCATTTGTTGGGAAGTATTAGGGAAGGAAATATAGTTACTACCATGTGGTATAGTGGAAAATATCAATGATTTGGGTTTGGATCTCAGTTTCATCATTTATTGCCTGTGTTTAAAGGATAAAATGTTTCAAACAACCTTGTGAGATATTTTTATCCCTCTTAAGAGATGAGAAAACAGAGACACAGCCAGGGAGAAATGACTTATTTAAGGTCACACAGCTAGTATGTATTATAGCCAGGATTTAAACAAAGACCAGTTTGAGACACAGCCTATGTGTTTTCCTTTCAACCATCATGGCTTTTCTTTGGGACTTCAGTATAAGTGAAGGAGAAAAGTCTTTAAAGTGATTGCTTACGTTTTTGACCAAAGCCTTAATAAAAGGTTATGTACTCTGTTATCTTTCCAGTATCCAAACATCTCTTATCTGACTTCTTTTGTTTTGTCATATTTCCTTTTTTAGGAGAGAAGCCTTATAAATGCACTTGGGATGGTTGCTCCTGGAAATTTGCTCGCTCAGATGAGCTCACCCGCCATTTCCGCAAGCACACAGGCATCAAGCCTTTCCGGTGCACAGACTGCAATCGTAGCTTTTCTCGCTCTGACCACCTGTCTCTGCACCGCCGGCGCCATGACACCGTGTAAGCGGTACAGACTGCACTAGAAGAGCTGCACTGGTCTCTTTTGTGCACACGCCCGCGTCCTATAAGATCATGACCATCTTTTCCTCTTTGACTCAGCTTGCCTGTGGGATGGGATACAGCTCACTAACCCAGACTGTCGAGACTGGAGGAAAAGATAGCTGATCTCTCATGGAGACTCCTTATATTCCATCTTCATTTCTTCCCTGTCTCATCCCCAATTTTTTTCAACCTCCACATGGGTTGAATTCCAGTGTGGCACCCATGGTTGCCCCCTCCCCTTCCCGTTATGAGATAGGACATTTTTCCTACAATAAGAAAACCGGAATCAAATTCAAGGCTGTGAACAAACATATGCTGCTTTTTTTCTTATTTTTCTCTTGTTTTATAGAATTCTTATCCATATTTTTGAATCAATATATCAATGTGGTTGGTAGTATCTTAAAATGACTTTTTTCAAGTTCCCAGACAAAGAGGGCATAACATTGTAGTTGGTTGATAAGATTTACAGGTATTTGGGTCCTGAGTATAGGGCACATTCTTGGTGAATAAACTGATTCCCATACCAAACTCAAAAATTGTGTAAAACCAATCCTATTTGTTCTTACATTTTGGTTTTCAGACAGTGCTGGTGCTTCTTGCTTCTTTAGTCCATCAAAGGGAACGAAAGGATCTTCTTGTCCTCCTTTTCATCCTCTTCTTCCTGCTCCTCCTTCAGGATTAAAGATTTTTCTGCACAGTTACATTCTTTGTTACGTTAAACTTGGACAAAATTTTCAAATCACACACTAACATGCCAGTATGGAAAAATAAATGTTCCAAGAGAGTAAATTGGGCAGTGATAGGAACAGGTAGATCCAAGATGACCCTGTAAACAAATAGAGGGGGACTTTCCTTTGTATAGGATATCAAAAGTGCTGTAATCACAAGCCTCATTCAAATAACAATCTGTTGAGACAGTCTTGAGGTGATAGCTGTACTGTTTATTCTTCTGTTTACATAAAGCTACTATTATGAGCATACTGCATGATGAAAAAAATGACACAGTGGGGCCATGTTATGCAGAGGTGAGAGGTTAGAAGAAAAAATGTGTTAATTCTGTGGTTATTAACATGCATTCCTGTATGTTTCAAATGGAATATAAGAAGCTTTTAGTGAGAAGTATTAATAGCAAACAGAAAGAAATTTGATGTTCTACAACTGCTGTGAACATCTAAGACATTTCTTTTATGCATTATAGCAGGTTGCATAATATACACACTTGGTTACCTAATCAGACTGCTTTATTATAATGTCTGGGACATAAAACCCCCTGTTTCAGGCACTGGACCTCAGATCTACCCCCACATGGCAAATTTCCTCTCCCAGGGTGTGTGTGTGGGGGGGCTTTTAATCACTTAGTTATGAATACAGCTTATTTCCTGGAAAAGATTCTCTTCATATGGTATCCCTTTTCCTTGGCAGATATTTAAGCAGTCTCTCTTGAATACTTTAGGCTACCTCCCAAAGCCATTTATTCTGACTAAATTATAGAATTCTAGTACCAAGAAGGGATCCTATCAGCTATATAGTCCTACCCATCATTAATATTTTGCAGATGAGACAAATATGGGTCAGATTTCTTCCCAAGATGTTTCTTTGAGGTTTTATAGACCGGCACACTCATTCTCCCAGGGATCACATTATTAAACCAAATTTTAAAAATTTACATGATTGGTTTCAGTATTTGTCTAATTTTATATGTTATGCTTCAGAAAAATTTAAGCCACTTACAGAATAATTTACAGTTGACTAAATGGTAAGTAAGCTGTGCTTATAGTCATTGATATGTAACATTAGGCACACAATTTTTCTATTCTTAGCACTTACTATAATATCTCAGGTTTGATTTATCTCATTTCAAGCTACAGTGTCTTTCCAGACCATAAATCCTCATAAATTCAAGGACTACCTGTAATTTTCAAAATGATATGTAGATTTTTGCTATTTTACCCTTGTTATTTTGATATAGGTTTTCCCTTAACTTTTGGTTGCAAGTTCCACACTACAGACTAATTGTTAAAGCATAATAGAGAGTATCTCCCTATGCAACTGTAAGACAGGCTGTTAAAGGTGAAACTTACATTGTTAAAGTTACCATCATACATAAGTTAAGCTTATAATTGAGTAGTTGATATGGTATTTCACAGTAGAATCCAAAGACATACTCTTTTTCTCCAGAGTTTGGATTTGAGACTTCTTTTTCAGAGTTTATAACTGACTTGTGCCCCTCAGACCTCAAAATCTTTTGCATTGCAGCATATGATCTATTTGTAAATAAATACTATGTTCAAATCCTACTAACTAGGATATTTAATTAGGATTCCAAATGTTGGTATCCTGGACATCTTTAAGCTGTTATTCAAATTTTCCCTGCAAAGTAATGAGGGACTTTATTTATGATTTATTAATTGTCTATGGACAGGAAAATATTCTAATCCTATTTTCATTGTCCTCTTCCCTCCAAATAATGATAAAATCTTTACAAATTATTTGCATATTCTATAGGAAATATATCAAAATTCATTAAGAATACTTAATGAAGTACAGGTACTCAAATACAATATAGTGCTGTACCACACCAAAAGCACATAAAACTTTGCTAAATAAATGTGGAAAAGAACTGTCTCTCAAAGGTAGCATTTGGAATTTATTGAATTTACTGTGCCCACACCAGCAAACTACCATTATGTGAATGGTTGCCTACGGCATGGAAAATGGCATTGTTCGATAGGGTTGAATAATATCTTGGGATTTGTTGCAGTGGAATTCGTCCATTTGTAGATGATTGGCAGTTGAACATTGCTGTTGATAATTATTATTGGAAAATTCAGGAAAAAAATATTAAGAATATGAACAGCTGAGTACATTAAGTAGAGTGAATTATGTATGGGCAAGACAGAAAGATTTGCAACTTCTTCTTAAGTAAACAACTTCTTCTTAAGTAAACTTTTTATTTTAAAACAGTTTTAGATTTATAGAAAAATTTTGACAATTGTACAGAGTTTCCCTATAGCACAAGCCCAGTTTTCCCTATTATTAGCATCTTTCATTAGAATGATGTGTTTGTTGCAATTAATGAAGTAATGATGATACATTACTATTAACTAAAATCTAAACTTTATTCAGATTTTCTTAGTTTTTACCTAATATCATTTTTCTGTTCCAGCCTCCATTCAGGATACCACATCACATTTAGTAGTCATAGCTCCTTAGGCGTCTTTGGGTTGTGACAATTTCTCAGACTCTCCTTGTTTCCTATGATCTTGACAGATTTGAGGAGCCCCTAAATTAATATCTAATATCTAAATTATTTTTCATGATTAAACTGAGCTTACAGGTTTGGAGGATGAGGATCACAAAGTTGAACTGCCATTTTCTACACATATTAACATGACACATACTCTTGATGCTAATCTTGATCGTATGGCTGAGATATTGTTTGTCAGGTTTCTCCTCTGTCCCACCTTACATACTGTACTCTTTGGAAAGGAATCGCTATGTACAGCCTACACTTAAGGAGTGGTTAGCTGTGCACTACATCATTGAAGGTGAGTATCTACATAATTATTGGAAATTCTGCATAAGAGATTTGTCTCTTCTCCCTCATTTATTTATTTATCCAATCATTTATTGGTATCACTATGGACTCATGGATATTTATTTTGTACTTTGGGTTATAATCCAATACAACTTATCTTGTTTCTCCCCCAGCTTTGACCATTGGGCATTCTTTTGGCTTGACTTTCATATACTTTTGACATACCCCATCATTTTTTTAGGACACCTTTATTTTGTAGTACTACAAGATGCTCCAAGCTCATCTTATATATATATATATTTTTTTTTCCCCTAATTCTATAATCAACCATTTCTTTAAGGAGTCCTGGTTTCTGTTAATGGAAAATTGTTAGAAATCAAGATCTGGGCATTAGGTATGCTTATTGCTACAATTGTCTTGTTGCTTCTAGGTCATTTCAGCTGATATAGCAAGGAAATATATGCATATATACTAATCCATGTATATCTAGGTATACATACATGTATCTATAGATAGTTCTGTATGTAATCATCCATATCTTTATTAAGTTAAACATGAGTTCATACTGATGTATCCAACTCCAACCCATTATCACATGGATCATCTTATCCTTGTTTGCTATTTGTTTAACCTTTGTTTACTCTGACGTTTCACTCCAACAGTGAGAAACCTGGCTTCCACACTTTGCCATCTACTTACTTAATTGCTCAGTTCCAGAGTACCTGTATAGTGGTGTCTGAACTGTTTACTTGTATAGCTATGGAAACACCTGGAGCACAGTGCTCATGTACGTGATAGTACATTTTCAGAACTCCAACAGTTCTTTGAAACAAAGTAATCTGCAAAATTCAGAAATTAGTGATTTCTATGACCTGAGTTCCAGGAACTTGGGGTATATCCTTCTCTCAAAAGGTTTTTTTAAGAACCAGATAATTTGGAATTGACCTAATCTCTAATAAGCCAAGGGAAATTATTGATCTTCCATAGTGTGCTGATACCTACATAGAAGTATGTACACTGAAGAAAGTGGATGTGCCCAATTTAAAGAAACATTTAACACTATCTTTTCTCACTGAAAAATATGGCTCTCTGACAATAGAGGTGCTACCCTGTTATCTCTCTTCCGTATTTTCTCGTCTCTCACTTTACTGACCTTAGGCAAGTCACATCACCTCTTTGTGCCTCAGTTAACCCATCTATAAAATGGGGATCCAAATATCTACCTCACAGGAATGTTGTGAGGATTATCATTAATGGATGTTGGCAAAAATGAAAAGTGATGCTTAAACAAACAATAAAGTGTTATGATTACCACTATGATGATAATTATAGTACTCTATATTTACCCTAGAAGAAGGAGAGGATTAAGCTTTCTGGATGATAAAGAGCTAAATTTGGGTCAATAGCAAGGATAATTGAAGAGTGGTCACTGGAAACAACATTATCTCTTCCTCTCAATTTCCCTACACTCTACTCATTGCTAACTATAGGATTCTCACCTGTTTCCATACTCAAAGCATATTAGGGTCTAAAAGAATTAAGTAGGCCAAATCCATTGCTTTAAAATCTATGTTCTTCCCCTACCCTCACTCTGTCTGAACCACATTATATGTCACCCTGTCAGAAGTACAGAGGAAATTTACTACAACCTTTCAAACCTTGGCCAGTCCAGCTTCACCAGTTACATTTTATCTTTCCACACTTACTATATTATGAACAGTATTGGTAGAAGGGAAATGGGGTGGGGTGGTTGGGCTGGGAGTGGAATGGAAGAGGATAGAATTTTCACTAGTGACTGGGTATTTCTTTGATTCTCAAATACTGGTTTTACCTCCCATTTCTTTTCTGGTGGAGTGTTGGAGACAGGGGGAGAGACACTATCCTATTAAGAAACTCTCCTTCCTTTCCAGTAGATGTTTCCCAGGATCAGTACAGATAGTTGTTTTGGACATTATAACTGTTGTATGTGTGCTGTTTTCATTGTATTTCTGAATAAACAGAGGAAGAGAATCCCTAGTGGCTTTCATATTTGTTTTTTCGACAGGGGACACAGTAGGTAAACAGTGCCAGAAACTAACTCTTCATTTTTGTGTTGAGGAAAGGAGCCTGCAGTGAAATGATTGGGTTTTTTTGTCATTTTTATTTAAAGAAATTATAGAATAGTATATTATTAAGTTTTAATCTTTATAACTCCTATATCTGGGCCTCATTGTTTCAGTGATTTAGAGAAACACCCTGTTTTTTTTTCCCTCCATTTTATACTAGTTCTTGATCCAAAGGCATGGCTTTGAGCCTAGCATCATGAGCAATCTCTCATACACAAGTCTGTTGGGCCCCCAGAAATACTAAAAAAACTGCCTCAGTTATCATGGTCACTTGGAGATTACTCTGTTTTAACCCAATGGGACTTTTCCTCTGTGGCATCCAGGCAGGGTGTGTGCTTGGGAAATAAGCAATCTTGTTATGTTTAATTATTGTACTTTTATAACTAATAAATTTTTTAACCTTGAGAATCCATGGCTGTTATCTTGACTTTGTCTTCATTTTACTTTTCTACAATATGGCATGGCACAAGTAGATCATTTTTTCCCTTAACTGGGTAAAGTTGGAAGCTGGGCTATCTTAAACACAATAATATCTCTGCTTAAGCACATGAAGCCCTCCACATTCTTGAGATTGTATCAGCATGTCCCTGAAAAGGACTGAATGGAGACTGTGCCTCTTTTGTATATTTCTTACAGTGAATCACCCTGTGTGGTACAGACTCAGCTGGTTAGGTTTCCTTGCCCATCTCTGTTCCCTACCATCTTGTTTATTTTTTCCTAAGAAGGAATTCAGGAGAGAAGGGTATTGGGACAATTTTAAACTCCAAAGCTACTTGAGTACAAATACCACACCTGGGTAGGGGATATGGGAAGCTGCCTTGTCTGTGGTCTATGGACCCTGCTTTGGAAAACTTTGTATTTTAGAGAGATGCTGGGAAAGAAGTAAAGGGGAGGACATCCTGTGAGAGAGTAAGATCAAGAGCTAGAAGAACAAATTGAAGAGTAACTTTTCTTGGAGCTGACAGAAAGGGATTTTCACTACAAATGATACAAAACAAGGAATCTCAGGCTTTATAAGTTTCCCAATAATATTTTTAACTCATTTATTTATTATGAGAGTCACTGTCATCCCTTTGGTTTAAAAGCATCATCAACTTGATGCTACAAATATATTGACTGAAAAACTATCAATAATACAGGCTCTTTGCTGGTTGCTATAGAGATGAATAAAACACCACTTTTCTCAAGAAATTCACTCCCTAATAGGAAATACAGTCATGAAAAGAAACACAATAATGCCTTCTCTCATAATAGATATATGTTCAAAATTACTAAAAATTAAAAATATTTGAATAGTAAAAATACCATAAACAGTTGAAAGACATCCAAATATAACACAGGATTTATGTCTAGCACATATTAAAAAATCATACAAGTAATAAAAAGAATAAAAATCACAGATTGTGTATAGTCAATAAACGTATAAAAAGATGTTTCACATCACTACTAATCACGGAAATTAGATTTTTAAAAAATGAAATAATGTCATTTGCAGCAACATGGATGGACCTAGAGATTGTCATACTGAGTGAAATAAGTCAGATTAAAAAATCTTAAATGATATCGCTTATATGTGAAATTTAATAATAAGATACAAATGAACTTATTTACAAAATAAAGATAGAGTCACAGATGTAGAAAACAAACATGATTTCCAGGGGCAAAAGAGAGGATAGATAAACTGGAAATGTAGTTGACATATCAGTTCAGTTCAGTTGAGTCTCTCAGTCGTGTCTGACTCTGCTACCCCATGAATCGCAGCACGCCAGGCCTCCCTGTCCATCACCAACTCCCGGAGTTCACTCAGACTCACGTCCATCGAGTCCGTGATGCCATCCAGCCATCTCATCCTCTGTCGTCCCCTTCTCCTCCTGCCCCCAATCCCTCCCAGCATCAGAGACTTTTCCAGTGAGTCAACTCTTCGCATGAGGTGGCCAAAGCATTGGAGTTTCAGCTTCAGCATCATTCCTTCCAATGAACACCCAGGGCTGATCTCCTTCAGAATGGACTGGTTGGATCTCCTTGCAGTCCAAGAGTCTTCTCCAACACCACAGTTCAAAAGCATCAATCCTTCAGCGCTCACCTGTCTTCATAGTCCAACTCTCACATCCATACATGACCACTGGAAAAACCTTAGCCTTGACTTGATGGACCTTTGTTGGCAAAGTAATGTCTCTCCTTTTTAGTATGTTATCTAGGTTGGTCGTAACTTTCCTCCAAGCAATAAGCGTCTTTTAATTTCATGGCTGCAGTCACCATCTGCAGTGATCTTGGAGCCTAAAAAAGTAAAGTCTGACACTGTTTCCACTATTTCCCCATCTATTTCCCATGAAGTGATGGGACCAGATGCCATGATCTTCATTTTCTGAATGTTGAGCTTTAAGCCAACTTTTTCACTCTCCTCTTTCACTTTCATCAAGAGGCTTTTTAGTCTTGGAGCCTAAAAAAGTAAAGTCTGACACTGTTTCCACTATTTCCCCATCTATTTCCCATGAAGTGATGGGACCAGATGCCATGATCTTCATTTTCTGAATGTTGAGCTTTAAGCCAACTTTTTCACTCTCCTCTTTTACCTTCCTCAAGAGGCTCTTTAGCTCCTCTTCACTTTCTGCCATAAGGGTAGTGTCATCTGCATCTGGGGTTATTGATATTTCTCCCAGCAATCTTGATTCCAGCTTCTCCTTCTTCCAGCCCAGCGTTTCTCATGATGTACTCTGCATATAATTTAAATAAGCAGAGTGACAATATACAGCCTTGACGTTCTCCTTTTCCTATTTGGAACCAGTCTGTTGTTCCATGTCCAGTTCTAACTGTTGCTTCCTGACCTGCATATAGGTTTCTCAAGAGTCAGGTCAGTCGTCTGGTATTCCCATCTCTTAGAGCAGTTATATTCCTACAATTCGGTTCCTTTGTATATACTCAGAACTGAAAACCTACGCCTACACAAAGCTTGTATGCAAATGTTCATAACAGTGTTCCCCATAACAGCCAAAAAGTAGAAGCATCCCAAATGTCCACCAGTGGTTGATGGATAAACAAAATTTGGTCTATCCAGATGATGGAATATTATTCTTCTGTAAATGAAGTACTGACTTAGATAAACCTTGACAACATTCTCAGTGAAATGTCAGACACAAAAAGTCACTAGTGTATGATTATGTTAGTTGGAACATGCAGAATAGGCAAATTTTAGCAATGGAAAGTAGATTAGGTGTCTCCAAGGGGCTGGAGGAGGGGGAGGATGTGATTGATGGGGATGAGTGAGTCAGGAATCAGCAGACCATGCTATGGAGCCACATCCCAGACACTGCAGAAGCAGGTCCTCAGGGACCCAAGCTGGGGACACAATGGGCAAAGCAACTCACCAAAAATCAGATGCCATCTCCAGTTGATTCAATGTTAGAATGACAGTTTCCTTCTCAAATGCTTAGGGTACCAAACTAGCACTAAATTATACAAGCTGCCTGTTTTAACTAAAGGATCTCTTAACTCAAGAGTTAATTTAGGAGAAGGAAATGGCAACCCACTCCAGTACTCTTGCCTGAAGAATCCTTTGGATAGAGGAGCCTGATGAGCTACAGTCCATGGGGTTGCAGAGTCAGACATAACTGAGCGACTGATACACATACACAATTGAGATACTTGATGGCGCAAAGGTACACTCTATCTACTCTCCCATCTCCTGCAGAAAGCAGGATGGAGTAGGCAGCACCTGTGAGGCAGGATGGCTCCCACCCACTCCCATCCCTTCTGGAAGTCTTGGGGCCTCAGTGCCTGCAACAGCTGGCCTTGGGCAAATAAAAGACTAAGTTGTTTACTGGTAACAAAAAAAAAAAATCAATTTAACCCAGTTATAAATATGCATTTCTGGAAGTTAGTTAAATTTGGTATGAACTAGCTGAAAAAAATCAGGTAACTTTACTTTGGATGAAAGGCAATGTCTTACAACAGAGATTCTGTATGACCTTCCTGTAAAGCTTACCTGCTTGATAGCTATGACTATGCCAAGGAAGAACACTCAGAGTCCACTCATCACTGGACTCGTGGGTGTATCAATAATCAGTGGCATCAGAAATATAAGAAAATAAAAGTTGACTATTAATATTTTTCTGAATTATCCAAATAAGTTCTTCAGTATGAAGTTCCAAAATGTGTGCTTGAAGGAGACTACTGTGTTATTCAGGTACCTCTATGGGATGTATGCCTTTGGCACCTGGCAGGGGCTCCAGGTGGCCCATCTAGGCTGTCTGGCTATTCACAGGCTTATGGTTGGTGGGCTGCCTGGGCTGGGGTGGTGAGGCAGTTGGATAGACTGCTCTGTACTCCTGCTCCATTCTTCTCCTCTCTGCTCTGTTCCCCTATGCACTCTCCCTATATCTTCCTAGTGCAAGTAGGTGTGCATGGGCACAATCTCACTAAAGTCACACAATTTGTGTGCCCTTCCCCCAATGCTTTTCTCCTACATCATTAAATCCATGGGTATGCCATGCCCCCAGTGCTCTTCCTTGCCTTGCTAAAGCCACAAGTGTTCCCAGTTGGCATTTTTCCTCAGCCTCAAGAAAGCCATGGGCATGACCCATTCCCCAAAATATTTCCAGCAATACTAAAGCCACAGGTGTGCACCACTGACAGAACTCCTCACCTGTCCTCCCTTCAGTACTCTCCTACACCTCACTAAAACCTGCAGTCAAGTTTAGTCCACACAGGGGGGCCAGAAGGGCTAGCACTCCTAAGTTCTATGGGACTGAAACAACCAGGAAGACAGTTTGAGATTGGATATCACCTCCAGGGCACTGCACAGACAGCAGATGAAACAGACACCCAGTCTGCCTATGAAAAAAGGCATCACTGACTCAATGAACATGAGTTTGAGCAAACTCCACGAGATGGTGAAGGACAGGGAAACCTGGCATGCTGCAGTTCATGGGGTCGCAAAGAGTCAGACACGACTGAGCAACTGAACAACAACAAATTTTCCAAGAGCCTCAACCTGAGGGACAGGCTGCAGGTTTGTGACATATCTAGAAGCTACAGAGGAGCTGTGTAGGGCATGCAGGCAAGAAAAACCATCTTTATGTTATCCTTTTGTCTTACAACATCTTTCTAGTACCTCTTAGAAAGAGGTTATCTATTTAACTGAAGCCCATATTCTTACAACTCTCACATATGGCACACCACCAGATCTTCTACTCTTCAACATTCAGGTCAGCAGGATCTATAATTGCAGTCTCACAAGACCATATATATACAGTTTAAATGTTATCTGAGGATTTAGCAGCAAGAAATGAGATGCCAGCTGAAATCAATCCCATCAGAACCTGGACAGATCTTGACACACCCTCAACAACTGAGATCTATTAAGAATAATGCAGGAGATTTAGATAATGACCAAGTTTCAAGAGATGACCAAGAGCTAGAGAAATGTTGAACAATAAGGCCCACCACCAAAACAATTATACTCCTTCCATAAGGAGAAATAAATGCTTCACCTATACATAGAAACAGACACTGAAAGTCAAGAAAAATGAGTAAACAGAGGAATATAGTTCAAATAAAAGAACAAGATAAAAACACCTTAATAAAATGCAGTTGTGTGTTAAGTTGCTTCAGTTGCATCTGACTCTTTGCAATCCCATGGACAGGCTCCACAGTCCATGGGATTTTCCAGGCAAGAATACTGGAGTAGGTTGCCATTCCTTGCTCCAGGGGATCTTCCCTACCCAGGGATTAAACCTGGGTCTCTGGCATGGCAGTCAGACTCTTTACCATCTGAGCTATCAGGGAAGCTAAAATGCAGCTAAGTATTGGCAACCCACTCCAGTACTCTTGCCTGGAAAATCCCATGGATGAAAGAGCCTGATAGTCTACAGTACATGGGGTCGCAAAGAGTCGGACACGACTGAGCGACTTCACTTCACTTCATTAATAATTAACCTGATAAAACATTTAAAGTAAAGTAAAGATGCCACAGGACTGGAAGATGTCAGTTTTCATTCCAATCCCAAAGAAAGGCAATGCCAAAGAATGTTCAAACTACTGCACAATTGCATTCATCTCACATGCTAGTAAAGTAATGCTCAAACTTCTCCAAGCCAGGCTTCAGCAATACATGAACCGTGAACTTCCTGATGTTCAAGCTGGTTTCAGAAAAGGCAGAGGAACCAGAGATCAAATTGCCAACATACAGTGGATCATCAAAAAAGCAAGAGAGTTCCAGATAAACATCGATTTCTGCGTTATTGACTATGCCAAAGCCTTTGACTGTGTGGATCACAATAAACTGTGGAAAATTCTGAAAGAGATGGGAATACAAGACCACCGGACCTGCCTCTTGAGAAATCTGTATGCAGGTCAGGAAGCAACAGTTAGAACTGGACATGGAACAACAGACTGGTTCCAAATAGGAAAAAGAGTATGTCAAGGCAGTATATTGTCACCCTGCTTATTTAACTTCTATGCAGAGTACATCATGAGAAACACTGGACTGGAAGAAACACAAG
>SJYT01006114.1:46700-61806 GCA_006410635.1 Cephalophus harveyi | reverse complement strand
TGTTTGACCACTTCCAATTTGCCTTGATTCATGGACCTAACATTCCAGGTTCCTATGTAATATTGCTCTTTACAGCATCGAACCTTGCTTCTATCACCAGTCACATCCACAGCTGGGTATTGTTTTCGCTTTGGCTCCATCCCTTCATTCTTTCTGGAGTTATTTCTCCACTGATCTCCAGTAGCATATTGGGCATCTACCGACCTGGGGAGTTCATCTTCCAGTATCCTATCATTTTGCCTTTTCATACTGTTCATGGGATTCTCAAGGCAAGAATACTGAAGTGGTTTGCCATTCCCTTCTCCAGTGGACCACATTCTGTCAGACCTCTCCACCATGACCCACACATCTTGGGTGGCCCCACATGACATGGCTTAATTTCATTGAGTTAGACAAGGCTGTGGTCCGTATGATTAGATTGACTAGTTTTCTGTGATTATGGTTTGTGTTTCTGCCCTCTTGTGCCTCTCGCAACACTTACCATCTTACTTGTGTTTCTCTTACTTTGGACATGTGGTATCTCTTCATGGCTTCTCTAGCAAAGTGCAGCTATTGCTCCTTACCTTGGACAAGGGGTATCTCCTCACAGCTACCCCTCCTGACCTTGAATGTGGAATAGTTCCTCTTGGCCCTCCTGCGCCCGTGCAGCCACTGCTTCTGTGCTGTGTATGCCATATGACCCAACAATCCTTGGCTTCTCTAGCAAAGTGCAGCTATTGCTCCTTACCTTGGACAAGGGGTATCTCCTCACAGCTACCCCTCCTGACCTTGAATGTGGAATAGTTCCTCTTGGCCCTCCTGCGCCCGTGCAGCCACTGCTTCTGTGCTGTGTATGCCATATGACCCAACAATCCCACTGCTGGGCATACACACCAAGGAAACCAGAATTGAAAGAGACACGTGTACCCCAATGCTCACATGGTTTTAACTTGAGTTTTCTGGTTCTTCCATTTGGAAGGATTGAGCTGTTTAATTATTTTGGATATTGACCATATAAGTAGGTTGCCGGGAGCGTGTGAGGAATCCCGCCCATGGCAATGGTCATGAGGAAGGAAGCCAGACAAAACACAAAAACGTGATCTAGCTTCAGGGGTTCCCCCTGAGTTTTCCTGAGCAAGTACCCCAAAACCCAGAGTCAGTCTGATTTTATTGTACTGTGCTTTTCCACTCTTCTGACACTCTCTGGAAAAAATTAACTTGGGGCTTCAGTCTACTGCATTTGAAAGGAATGTTTCAGCTCAAACCCCTCTGATGGTTGTCTAACTTGCCTGACAGGTTCCCCCCGGACTTTGCAACTACTTGTGATTGCTTACAGCCCCCCAACCACGAGAGGCACAAAGTTTAAAGCATCTTAAAGATACAGAGCCTTTTCTAAAGAGCTAAAAATCATATTGGTGATGGGTTTTCACTGTTGACTCGATTACTGCTGCCAGCCCTCCATATTCTTTACCTTTTAGGCATCTGAAGGATATTAATCAATGTAATTGGGATATAGAAAAAGGAATGTAGTAGTTTTGATGTTAGCAACACTAGACTTTTGAGTTAATTACTTTTCTTTGTTATATATCACTGCACTCCTCTTGTGTCCTTGCTATGTAAGAATGTAACTTTATTTAGTGCTGAGAGTGGCACCAGACTTTGGGAAGATCAACACAAATAAGTCTTCTGGTTGACAAACCCTTATGAGAAAAAAGGCTGTAAAATGTTAATTGGCCCTCTGGCTAGAAAATGATGTAAATCACCTAAGATTTGTGTATACAATTAGGTATGCAGAGAAAAAGCCTGGTTTTGATAAGAGTCAGGGCTGCTGATGCTTCATAATTTTCTATTATCCATTGATGTCTATGTACAAAATAAAGGTATAAAAGGCCTTTCTGGACAATAGGGGATGGGCAAGTCACTGGACTGGTTTCCCCCATGTCTTCTCTTTATTCTAATTTCTGGCTGAATTCCCATCTAGGGCATGGAGGCTCGCCATGTCTACTTACTTGCTCCGGCTTCTAAGATCCATGCAAGAGGGAGCCCAAGGTGGGGCACCGCCCTCTATTCAAGAGGATGCCAGTGGCCTAACATAGATGGTGCAAGCTCCTTGTCTGGAACTGTATTGGCTTTCCACATAAACTAAGTTATTCAGCCTCTATTCTCCACTTAATTTTCCTACTACACTATTTCTTCCTGATCTAATCTTATATTTCTAATTAAATAAATAAATAAGTTTTTCCTCGCCTACATCATTCACCCTTCGAATCACCCTGGATCCACCAGGGCAGGTTCCTGGCAGTAGGTCATATCAGTTGCACAGATTTCCTCTCATTCATTAGATTGTCCTTTCATTTTGTCCATGAATTCCTTTCTCATGAAAAATATTTAAAGTCTAATTAGTTTCCATATATGTTTTTCTTTTCTTTCTTTTGCCTTAGGAGAGAAATCCAAAAAAATATTTCTAGGATTTATGTCAGATAGTGTTCTAGGAGTTTTATGGTTTCCTCTGGGCATTTTAAGATTTCAAGTCTTACATTCAAGTATTCAGTTTTGAGCTTACTTTTGTACATGGCAGAAGGAAATTATCTAATCACATTGTTTTAAATGTAGTTGTACAGGTTTCTTAGCACAACTTGTTTAAGAGATTGTCTTTTGTTTTTTTGCATATTCTTGTGTCCTTTGTCATAGATTAATTAACCATAAGTGTGTGGATTTATTTCTGGGTGCTATACCCTGTTCCATTAATCTATGCTTATGTTTCTGTGTCAGTAGTATGCTGTTTTGACTACTGTAGCTTTGTAGCACAATCTGAAGTCTGAAGGAGTTAGACCTCCAACTTTTTTTTCAAGAGAACTTTGGAAATTAGGATTTTTTTGTGACTCTGTATAAATTTAAGGATTAGTTGTTTTCTGTTAAAATTTCATGGGTACTTGGATAGGGATTGAGTTATATCTATCATAGTATACTCCTTAGTTAACTTTATTCTTATTTATTTTATTCTTTTGATGTGATTTCAAATGAAAATATGTTCTTTTTCTGATAATTTTTTATTAATGTATAGGAAAACAACATATATTTATATATTAATTTATGTTCTGGAACTTTACTGAATTCATTTATTAGCTCCAATAGTTTTTTGTTGGGAGACTCTAACCCTAACCCTAACATCTTCCCTTTGAATTTGGATTTCTTTTTCTGGTCTGCTTCCTGTAGCTAGGACATCCAATAGTATCCTATCTAGGACATCCAATACTATGTAAATAGAAGTGGTGAAGTTGAGAGTCCTTATCTTATTCCTGAATTTAGAGGAAAGACTTAGAGCTTTTCAATTTTCAGTATGATATTAACTGTGATTCCTCATAAGAACCATTTATTATATGTTCTCTATATACCAACTTTGACGAGAGTTTTCATCATTCATGGATGTTGAATTTATCAAATGCATTTTCTGCATCTACTGAGATGGTCATGTGACTTTCACTCTTCCTCTTGTTAATGTGGTGCATCACGTTGATTGATTTGCATATACTGAATCCCCTATGCATTGCTGGGTCTACTCTGATGGCTCAGATAATAAAAAGTCTGTCTGCAGTATGGGAGACCCAGGTTCGATCCCTGGGTCTGAAGGATCCCCCAGAGAAGGACAAGGCAAGCCACTCCAGTATTCTTGCCTGGAAAATCCCATGGATGGAGGAGCCTGGCAAGCTACAGCCCATGGGGTTGCAAAGAGTCAGACACGACTGAGCGATTTCAATTTGCATTACTAAAATAAATCACACTTGACATGGTGCTTGATCCTTTTTCATATTGTTGGATTCAATTTGCTAGTCCTTTACTGAGAAATTTTCCATCTATGTTCATCAAATGTCAAGATGTTTTCCCACTGTTTTCTTCTAGAGTTTTACAGTTTCAGGTTAAAGTCTTTAATCCATTTTGAATTGCTTTTGTGAATGATGTAAGAAAAGGATATGACTTCACTTTTTGCATATATGCATGCAATTTTCCAAACACCATTTATTGACCTCAGTAGAGAAGGATTTTGATAATTAGACTTAAACCAATGCATCTTATGTTACATAATAAGGAAATAATGGAGGGAAGAAATAATACATTTACACACACACAGATTCACAGTATCAAATATTCATGACAATCACTTGGGTCACATGGTTGTAGCTGATGTTTATATCTACCTTCTGCTATTACCTAATCAGTATCCCCTTCACCTTCAGCAAGCACCTCAACTGGTCATGGTTCTTTACCTGGTATAATGACCCAAACCTTTATTTTCTGAAGGATCTGGGTGATCAGTAATTATGCCTGAGTTGGACTGTTACACCTTTTTTCACTAACTTTTATCACAGAGCATGGTAATACTACAAGACCCTCTAAGGGATATATCAAATTCCAGAAGTACTTTTCCTTACCTCCACTGTTGAGTAACAGTCCAGTTTTCCCTTGGTAATCAGGATCAATCATCCCAGTAAACACTGTAACTCCTTTCTTTTCCTGTGTGATTCAGACCCATGAGGAGCTCAAAGTCACAAGATGGGAGTCTTAACTTCCAGTTCAGTAGAATTATTGTTGTATCTCTCCCGAAAAAATTCTTCACTTTTAAACAAAAACCTCTAGACCAGCAGAGCACAAGGTCATAGGGACAAGAAACAGATTTAGCTAGTGGATAACTAAGGGTAACAGTGAACGGTGCAATCCTCATTTTCACCCCCTTGATTTCTGGGCCTGTGAATCCTTGCTATGGGAGGAACATCATTGTACACTTTGGCTTTAGCACTGTAGCCATAATGTAAGCATGTGATTGACTCTCTTGCTTCAGAAAGGCAGTGAGAAAATGATCACTCTGTGTGTGTACAGGTTTCAGAAATGTCTTGTTTGTGTTCTCTCATCAGCTTTAGGCTGGAAGCAAGAGCTGAAACTCTTCATTCTTGCCAGGTCCAGCTAGCAGATAGGGGAGTCACAGCTGCCTGCATAAGAAATCTCAGTTAGGGAGCAGGAGAATGTCATGACAATTGAGCCAATCTGCCCCAGCCAGGGAATAGGGGAGAATTGAAAGTGAGAGAGTGCTGCAGTCACTGGAGTACTCTGGTTCCAGCAATGCCAAGGGGTAGGGCCATGATTGCTTATCCCCTAGTCCAAGCTCACCTGCCTGTGCTGATAAGTGGATATCACAGCAATGACCTCTGCCTGTGCCTCCTTCTCTGGACAGTGTTTCTATCATCCCTGGCCCTCCAAAGCTTTTAAAAATGTGTTTGTTTGATTTTTCCAGTTAAAGCTTTTGAATTTGCAAATGACCCTCCTTCACATACAGTCTAGACACTTTTCAAACTGTGTTATTTTGCTGGATTTCAGGGCAAGTGAGACCACATATGAGCCATTTAAGAGAGAAGTCTTAGTTTTCTACAGTAGTTTGGGACCCTTGAGCTCCATCCCCTTTGGGTTTCTAAGCCAGGTGTTTGGGGAGCTTGTCTTTCCAGTGTAGATTCTAGGGGCTAGGGTGTTGATGTGGGGCCCCAGCCTCTTGTTCCTCTGGAAAAGTGTCTGTCTAATAAGATTCTTTCCTACTGTGCATTGCCATGCTGGCAGTGGAGATTTTGGTTAGAGTACTTCTCTGCCTCTCCTACCCTCAATGCAGTCCCGTTTGTCCTTTGTTCTTTGTTGTGGGAAGTTGTTCAGCTATTTCTCTGATTCTTTTCAGAGGGAATTTATCCATATATAAGTGTTTATCTGTTGTCTCCACTGGAGAAGGTAAGTTTGGGCTCTTCCTATGCCACCATCTTGAGCTGCCTCCCTGTTTCATTCCTAATTGGTAATTTGTGTCTTCTTTCCTTTTTTCTTTGTCAGTCTTGCTAGAAGTTGATCAATTTTATAGGTCTATTCTAAGAACCAAGGCCTTCCCTGGTGGCTCTGATGGTAAAGCGTCTACCTGCATTGTGGGAGACCTGGGTTCTATCCTTGGGTCAGGAAGATCCTCTGGAGAAGGAAATGGAAACCCACTCCAGTACACTTGCCTGGAAAATTCCATGGATGGAGGAGTCTGGTGGGCTACAGTCCATGGAGCCACAAAGAGTCGGACATGGCTGAGTGACTTCACTTTCTTTTTTTTCTTTCTTTTCTAAGAACCAGTTTCTTGTTAATTTTTTCTTTCATTTTTCTCATTGATTTCATTGATTCTTGCACTTATCATTCTTATTTCCATTCTTCTGCTACTTTGGGTTTAATTTGCTCCATTTTTCTAGCTCCAGCAGGCCTCTTTTTACAGTTTGTTTGTGTGGGGAAATGGAGTATAGCTTTGCTACTGTTAAGTGGGGGTGTTACTATCTAGTAGTTTCTCTACTAGACCTCTACTAACACCACCATAGTGGAGGGAAAAAGGTTGCCTCATTTCTTTTCCCCAGCTGATCTCTGAGGATTCCATGTGAGTAGAGACTTATTACCACTGGAAGGTGGTAAAAGTCCCAGCTTCCCACTGGGAAGGGCATCTTTATCACAAGTGAAAATGAAGCCCAAGCTCGAGGTTTCCTGCTCCATCTTTGCTGATGGGGGTGAAAATGGGGCCACAGATTTTTTCTGTGATGTTTGACTGGAATGGAGCACATAGTCTAAATGTTTTCTGCTGGCTAGGCTCCCTGCTACTTGGTACTTTGGAAAGGAACAGACTTTTGTTGAAGCTTTTTTTTTTTTTTTTTGGTCTATGCTCATTAGTGTTTCTAGGTTGCTACCTTATCTAGCACCATATCAGGGAAATGTGAGGCCAAAATAAAATAAATGATATTAATCACCATGTTCTTCTTCAGGTCCTGTGAGCTTCCTGATGGGAGGGACAAGGTGGGAAAAGCTAGGTCTTGCTCTGGTGGGCAGGGTCTTGTTCAGAAAAACTTTAATCCAATTATCTGTTGATGGGTGGAATTCCACTTCCTTTCTGTTACTTGTTTGATCTGAGGCAACCCAGCCCTGGAGTCTACAGGCTCTAGGGTAGGATTATGGTGACCCCCAAGAGGACTTACACCAAGGGGCACCTTCCAGGACTGCTGCTGCCAGTGCCCCCATCCTGTGGTGAGCACCTGCTGACCCACACCTCCATAGGAGACCCTCCATGTCGTCTTGGTTTAATCTCCCATAGGATCACTGCTCCTTTCCCTTGGGTCTTGGTGCAAACAAGAGTTTGTTTGTGCCCTCCAAGAGTGGAGTGTCTGTTTCCCCTAGTCCTTTGGAATTCCTATTATCATCCCCCTGGCCCTCAAGGTCAGATTCCTGAGGATTCCCAGTCCCTTTGTCAGATTCCCAGTCTGGAAAGTCTGACATGAGGCTCAGAACCTTCACAACAGTGGGATAACTTCTTTGATAATACTGTTCTCCAGTTTGTGGGTAACCCACCCAACAGGTATAGGATTTGATTTTTATTGTGGTTAAGCCCGTCTTACTGCCTCATTGCAGCTTCCTCTTTGTCTTTGGATGTGGGGTACTTTTTTTTGGTGGGTTCCAGCGTCCTCCAGTAGATAGTTGTCCAATAGCTAGTTGCAATTTTGGTGCTCTTGCAGGAGAAGATGAGAACATATCCTTATACTTCCATCTTGAACTAGAAACTGTTAGTTTTGTTTTTAATTGGTTAATTTCATTTTTGATTTCTTTAATTTGTCAGGTTCCTCTCTTGTACTTTGTTTTATTTGTTCTCTTTTTGTTTCTATTGAGTATGTGCTCCTGTTCCTTCCTCCCCCCCCCACCCCCAGTTTATCTGCTTTTGCTCTTACCATTTTTCTGGATTTTGCTTTTTTGTTGTTGTTGTTTGTTTCATTTTGTTAATATCTCTTATTGCCATGACTAATGGCTTGCAAGGTCTTGATTCTCTGACTAGAAGTCTTGCCTGAGCTTCTGGGGTGGGAGTGCTGAGTTCAGGACACTAGACCACCAGAGAACTCCTAACACCAGAGAGAGTTCAGTGAGAACTCCCATGAAGGCCTCCATCCCAAACCAAGATACAGCTCCACAGAACTTCCTGTAGCACCAAGCACTGGATACCTCATCCATACAAAGAAGAAAGGAACACAAACCCAACCATCACCAAACAGGCTGTCAACAAACCCCAGATATCACCTTACATGACCCTGACCATCAGAGTGAAAAACCCATCTCCCATCTTCTCCCACCAAAATGCAGGCACAAATCCCTCCGAACATGAAACCTACACAAGTCACTGGACCACCCCTACCCATACCCACTGGCACAAAGAAAAAAAGCAAGAAGAATTATGATCCTGCAGTATGGGAAAAGGAGACCTCAAACACATTAAGTTAGACAAAACGAGATGATAGAGCAATGTGTTAAAGATGAAGAAACAAGATAAAAATCCACAAGATGAAATAAAGAGGAAATTGGCAAACTACCTGAAAAAGAATTCAAGGTAATGATAGTACAGCTGACCCCAAATCTTTAAAAGACAATGGAGAAAATGTAAGAAACATTTAACAAGGAACTAGAATAAATAAAGAATAAACAAACTGTGACTAACAATTCAATTACTGAAATGAAAAATACTTTAGAAGGAATAAATAGCAGAATAACTGAGATAGAAGAATGGATAAATGAGTCGGAAGATACAATGGTGAAATAACTGACAATAAGCAGAATAATGAAAACAATAATGAAAAGATTTAAGAACAGTCTGAGACTTTTCAGATAATATTAGATGCATCAACAGAAAAATTATAAAGGTCCCAGGAAAATAATAAAAAGAGAAAGGATCTGAGAAAAGATTTGAAGCAATTATAGCTGAAAACTTTCTTAACATGGGAAAGAAAATATTCCATCAAGTTGAGGAAGCACAGAGAGTCCCATACAAGATAAACCCAAGGAGAAACATGCCAAGGCACATATTAATCAAACTACAAAAATTAAACACAAAGGAAAAATATTAAAGAAGCAAGGGAAATGCAAACGTAATATATAAGGGAATCCCCATAAGATTAGCAGCTGATTTTTCAGCAGAAACACTGCAAGCCAGAAAAGAGTGGTAGTATATATTTAAATAAATGAAAGATAAAAATCTACAATCAATATTACTCTCTCAGCAAGGATATCATTTGAGATTGATGGAGAAATCAAAAGCTTTGCAGAAAAGCAAAAGTTAAGAGAACACAGCATCACCAAGCCATCTTTACAACAAATGTAAAAGAGACTTTTCTAGGCAGGAAACACAAGAGTAGGAAAGACCTACCAAAAAACCCACAAAGCAACTAATGAAATGCCATTAGGAATATATATACACACACACACTCACATATATCACACACACACACACACACACACACACACATACTTCTGCTAAGTCCCTTCAGTCATATCCAACTCTTTGTGATCCTATAGACAGTAGCCCATCAGGCTCCTCTGTCCATGAGATTCTCCAAGCAAGAATACTAGAGTGGGAGTGGGTTGCCAAGTCCTTCTGCAGGGGATCTTCTTGATCCAGGGATCGAACCAGGTCTCTTATGTCTCTTGCATTGGCAGGTGTGTTCTTTACCACTAGCAGCCCCTGGGAAGTATATATATATATATATATATATTGGAGAAGGCAATGGCAACCCACTCCAGTACTCTTGCCTGGAAAATCCCATGGACGGAGGAGCCTGGTAGGCTGCAGTCCATGGGGTCACTAAGAGTCGGGCATGACTGAGCGACTTCACTTTTCACTTTCAAGCATTGGAGAAGGAAATGGCAACCAACTCCAGTATTCTTGGCCTGGAGAATCCTAGGGACGGGGAGCCTGATGGGCTGCTGTCTATGGGGTCACAGAGTCAGACACGACTGAAGCAACTTAGCAACTTAACATATATATATATATATATAAATTAGCAACTTAACATATATATATATATATATATATATATACACCTTAAAAAGTAAATGGATTAAATGCTCCAACCAAAAAACAGACTGGCTGAAGGTATACAAAAACAAGATCCCTATATATGCTGTGTACAAGAGACTGACTTCTGTCCTACCTAAGGACACATACAGACTGAAAGTGAGGAGATGGAAAAAGATATTCCATGCAAATGGAAATCATTAGAAAGCCCGAATAGCGATTCTCATATCAGAAAAAAATAGATTTCAAAATAAAAACTATTGTCCTTTGCAGGGGGCGATCCTAATATGGTGGAGGAATAGGATGGGGAGACCACTTTCTCCCCTACAAATTCATCAAAAGATCATCTGAAAGCTGAGCAACTTCCACAAAACAACTTCTGAATGTTGGTGGATGACACCAGGCACCCAGAAAGGCAGCCCATTCTCTTTGAAAAGAGGTAGGACAAAACATAAAAGACAAAAAGAGAGACAAAAGAGTCAGAGATGGAGACGCATCCTGGGGAGGGAGTCGTGAAGGAGGCAAAGTTTCCAAACACCAGGATACTCTCTCACCAGCAGGTCTGTGGGGAGTTTTGGAATATCAGAGGGCAATATAACCAGGAAGAGAAAAAACACAAAACAAAACCCACAGAATATGTGCCTTAACCAAAATTCCCAGCAGAGAAATAGCCCAGATGCTCGCCTCTGCTACCAGCAAGTGGGGGAGGCGAGGGTTGCATGCTTAGGGCAATGACCGGGCCTGAATGCCCTGAGGACAATCTGAAGGAGCTAACCTGAGATAGCAACCCAAACTGTGATAGCCAGAGAGAGAGGGAAAAAAAAAAAATGAGAGAGAGAGAAAGAACTTTCTCGTGAAAATCTCTAACCTAAGGCACAGCCTGGCTGGTTCACAGATCAAAGGATTGAACGAATATCAGCGGATAGCTAGCTGGCTGTGAATCAGCCCATCCCCTTCCAGAGGCAGAGAGACAGGTGGACGACAACCAGAGCTGGAAGGCAAGGGGCAATCTCGGCCCCAGAGATGGCATCTTCCACCAAACTGTGATCAGGCTCCCAGTGGCTAACCAAGTCTTCCTGGGATCCTGGAAGGTTGACATCTGCCAGGAGGGTTGCAGTCTGAGATCAGCACCCCAGAGGAGATCCATGGCACACTTGAGATGGCGCTCTTGTGGTGCACCCAGGAAACCGAGCAGCTGGGACTGGGAAGGTGATAAGACGCACTGTACACCTGGGATAATGTGCTCGCCAAGCAACTGGTTGCCTAAGCTCCTCGAACCTGGGAAGGGCACAAAACACAGGTCCAACCGAGTCTGTGTGTTTGTGGAATACCTGAGAACCTGAACCTGAGCAGCTTAGACATGGGAAGTGCATTAAACCCAGGGCCCACTTTGGACAGTTCTCCTTCAGAGCAACCTGGAGCCTGAGCAGTGTAAATCAGGAAAACACAGGCACCATGAGCTGGGGCAAACCAAGTGTGGTCTTTACAGTGTGAGTAATCCCCACACATGCCAGTGATATTTGTTTGCAGTGTTCCTCTCTCCCCACAGCACAACTGAACAAGTGAGCCTAAATAAGTGACACCCTCGCCCCCTTGTGTCAGGTTGGAAATCAGACACTGAAGAGACTTGCAGACAGAGGAAGCCAAAATAAGGAAAGAAGAGGGAACCGCTCTGGAAGTGACAGGAGCAAAAGATTAAAACCCTGTAGTTAGCATTGACTAAGCATTGGAAGGGGCCTATAGACCTAGAGAAGAAGTATAAGCTGGAACAAGGAACTATCTGAAACTGAACTGACCCTACACTGCCCTCAACAGCTCCAGAGAAATTCTTAACTTTTCTTTTTTTTTTTTAAATTTTATTTTTACTTTATTTTACTTTAAAATACCGTATTGGTTTTGCCATACATTGACATGAATCCACCATGGGTGTATATTAGATCCCAATCCCGAATCCCCCTCCCACCTCCCACCCCACATCATCTCTCTGGCTCATCCCTGTGCACCAGCTCCAAGGAGTAAGCGTCTTCTAATTTCATGGCTGCAGTCACCATCTGCAGTGATTTTGGAGCCCAAAAAAACAAAGTCTGACACTGTTTCCACTGTTTCCCCATCTATTTCCCATGAAGTGATGGGACCAGATGCCTGTTGCAAAAAGACCCTATTTTAAAACAAATTTCACAAATATATTTTTTATAATTTTTGTGATGGATTGTGTTTTGTATTTTTAATATTGTATTTTTGAAAGTCTAACCTCTACTCTAGATTTTTAATGTTTGCTGTTTGGTATTTGTTATCAATTTTGTACCTTTAAGAATCTAATCTTCAGTACCCATTTTTAGTTAGGGGTGTGATTACAGGCTTGATCGCTCTCTCCACTTTTGACTGCCCCTTTTCTCCTTCTGGTCACCTCTATCTCCCTTTCCCTCTTCTCTTCTCTGTGTAATTCCGTGAACCTCTCTGGGTGTTGCAAACTGTGGAGAGCACATAGGGAATTGATTACTGGCTAGATTGGTCTCTCCCCTTTTTATTTCCTGTCTTCTCCTCCTGGTCACCTCTATCTCCCTCCTCCCTCTTCTCTTATCCATGTAACTCTGTGAACCTATAGGGTGTCCCTTACTGTGGAGAATCTTTTCACGAATAACCTAGATGTTTTATCATCAGTGCTGTATGGATGGAGAAGACTTGATGCTAATGTAAGAAAGTAACAGACAGGAAGTTTAAATGCAAAACTTGAGAACATCAGAGAACTCCTGACACCTGGGAATATTAACTGACAAGAGCTCATCCAAAAGCCTCCATGCCTACACTGAAACCAAGCTCCACCCAAGAGCCAACAAGTTCCAGAGCAAGACACACCATGCTAATTCTCCAGCAATGCAGGAACATAACACTCAGTATTAAAGTACAGGCTGCCCAAAGTCACACCAAACACATAGACACCTCAAAACTCACTAATGGACACTTCATTGCACTCCAGAGAGAAGAGATGCAGCTAAACCCAACAGAACACTGACTTAAGATTCCCTAACCAGGTAACACTGAAAAGCCACTCGTCCAACCCCACCCACAGGGAGTAACTTCCACAGTAAAGAGGAATCACAAACTTCCAGCATACAGAAAGGCTACCCCAAGCACAGCAATATAAACAAAATGAAAAGGCAGAGAAATATTCAGCAGGTAAAGGAACATGATAAATTCCCACCAAATGAAACAAAAGAGGAAGAGATAAGGAGTCTACCTAAAAAAGAATTCAGAATATTGATAATAAAAATGATCCAAAATCTTGAAAACAAAATGAAGTTACAGATAAATAGACTAGAGATAAGGATTGGGAAGATGCAAGAAATGTTTAACAAGGACTTAGAAGAAATAAAAAAGAGTCAACCAGTAATGAATGATGAAATAACTGAGATCAAAAACACTCTGGAGGGAACCAATAATAGAATAACTGAGGCAGAAGATAGGATAAGTGAGGTGAAATATAGAATAGTGGAAATAAATGAAGCAGAGAGGAAAAAAGAAAAAAGAATTAAAAGAAATGAAGACAACTCCAGAGACCTCTGGGACAATATAAAATGCCCCAACATTCGAACCACAGGAGTCCCAGAAGAAGAAGACAAAAAGAAAGGCCATGAGAAAATACTGCTGCTGCTGCTAAGTCGCTTCAGTCATGTCCAACTCTGTGCCACTCCATAGACGGCAGCCCACCAGGCTCCCCCGTCCCTGGGATTCTCCAGGCAAGAACACTGGAATGGGTTGCCATTTCCTTCTCCAATGCATGAAAGTGAAAAGTGAAAGTCAAGTCACTCAGTCGTGTCTGACCCTCAGCAACCCCATGGACTGCAGCTTACCAGGCTCCTCCGTCCATGGGATTTGCCAGGCAAGAGTAGTGGAGTGGGATGCCATTGCCTTCTCTGGAGAAAATGCTAGAGGAGATAATAGTTGAAAACTTCCCTAAAATGGGGAAGGAAATAGCCACCCAAGTCCAAGAAACCCAGTTCAGTTCAGTTCATTTCAGTCACTCAGTCACATCCTACTCTTTGCGACCCCATGGATCGCAGCATGCCAGGCCTCCTTGTCCATCATCAACTCCCGGAGTTCATTCAGACTCATGTCCATCGAGTCCGTGATGCCATCCAGCCATCTCATCCTCTGTCGTCCCCTTTTCCTCCTGCCTCCAATCCCTCCCAGCATCAGAGTCTTTTCCAATGGGTCAACTCTTCGCATGAGGTGGCCAAAGTACTGGAGTTTCAGCTTTAGCATCATTCCTTCCAAAGAAATCCCAGGGCTGATCTCCTTCAGAATGGACTGATTGGATCTCCTTGCAGTCCAAGGGACTCTCAAGAGTCTTCTCCAACACCACAGTTCAAAAGCATCAATTCTTCAGCTCTCAGCTTTCTTCACAGTCCAACTCTCACATCCATACATGACCACTGGAAAAACCATAGCCTTGACTCGACGGACCTATGAAGAAAAGTTATGACCAACCTATATAGCATATTGAAAAGCAGAGACATTACTTTGCCAACAAAGGTCCATCTAGTCAAGAAACCCAGAGGGTTCCATAAAGAATAAACCCAAGGCAAAACACCCCAAGACACATATTAATCAAATTAACAAATATCGAACACAAAGAGCAAATATTAAAAGCCCAGGATAAATCCATGCACCTATGGACACCTTATCTTCAACAAAGGAGGCAAGAATATACAATGGAGAAACGACAATCTCTTTAACAAGTGGTGCTGGGAAAACTGGTCAACCACTTGTCAGTCTTCTAGAGGTTTATCAATTTTATTAGTATTTTGAATACCCATCTTTTTGTTTCATTGTTTTGTGTTCTATTATCAGTTTCACTGCTCTCTTATCTTCATTATTTCTCTCCAGCTTTGTTTGGATTTAATTTGCTCTTCGAATGTTTTGAAACGGGAGCTTAGATTACTGACTTACTTTTCCTGTTCTAATGTAATGATTCAGTCCAATAACTTTGAGACATTCCTATTGATCCATTGAAATGTTTGTTTAATTTCCAAGTGTTTGGAGATTTTCCTGTTGTCTTTGTGTTACTGAATTATACTTTGATTTCTGTATAGTCATAGAATAGTCTCTGTGTGTTTTCCAGTATTTTAAAGTAGTTCAGATTTGCTTTATGACCTAAGATATGGCATATCTTTTTAAATTCTTCATGAGTTTTTGAATATATATATATATATATTGAATATATATGTCAATTGTGTTCATTGATTG
>SJYT01006114.1:0-42385 GCA_006410635.1 Cephalophus harveyi | reverse complement strand
TTGCTTCCTGACCTGCATACAGATTTCTCAAGAGGCAGGTTAGGTGGTCTGGTATTCCCATCTCTTTCAGAATTTTCCACAGTTTATTGTGATCCACACAGTCAAAGGCTTTGGCATAGTCAATAAAGCAGAAATATTGTGAAAAACATTTCTATTCTGTTAAGCCATCCTTTTCTCAGGGAAATAGGATCTCCCCCCCCACACCCTTTTTTTTTCTTTCTTTCTTTCTTTCTTTCTTTTTTTTTTGCTGTTGTTTGTTTTCATCTGTGTCTGTTGGTGGTTTGGGATCAGAGACCTTTGAAGGGCCCTGTTTGGCACGCATGATAGACAACTGGAAACCCCATGGAAATTGCCACCATGTTATTCCACGAGTTCTGAAGTCTCTGGACTGTCCAGAGACTGGACTGCTTCTACTTTTCACAACATCTGTTTATTGTATTATTTCCAGATATTTTAAAAGATATAAGTTATAAAAAGGAAGATCTGTGAAGGATGTGGCCAAAATGAAGACAGAATCAGAAGGGAGCAATCTATATTTAACCAACCAACCCAGGAGTTTCTAATGCACAATGACATTTGAGAACCATTAGAATAGCCTAGAAAATGGTGTTTTTAGAAAGATGGAACTCCTGAACAAAAGAAAAAGTATAAACTAGTTGATATGCTGGGGAGAGGGCAACTTGATGAGAATTCAGTGTGTAAAGTGAGGAGTATGGGAAAATACATTTCACTGGAAATAATATGAAAACACACAGATAGAAAGGTTATGTTAGTCAAAAGTTTTAGGCAAAAGCCTGGCATGTTGGCTGAGAAATGTTATGGTTAGCAGTACAAGCTCAAGCTCTAGTGCAAACTTCCTTTGTTTTAGGAAATCTCAACTCATTTAATTTTCACCTATAAGAACTTTGAACAAGTTGCTTAACTCATCTGAGCTTTTGTTTCCTGAACTATAAAATAAGAATAATAAAGGCACCTACTTCAAAGTGTTGTGAGGATTACATGAGGTAATATATACAAAATAGTTATTCAAGTAATTTGTACATACTGTGTGCCCAATACACGATACTTATTGTTAATATTTCAGTAATATTAGACTGATGCTATCATTCAGGATAATTTCATAAAGATGGTTCTTTTAGGTAGAATGTCTATTGCAAATGAGAAACGTTGCCTGCTCTATTAGTAAACAAAGGATTTTTAGTGCCACCACTGATGGTAGTCCTGAGGGAACTCAGGATGGACACAAATGGGCTGCCCACTGCCAAGCTCTTACCTTCTGCAATAACCCCAACAGTGCACTCTGAGGGGACTCAGCATGGGTAAGAAGAGCATACTGGTCCTAGATAGCTAAAGTGCCTATCAAAAGAATAATTTTAATGAGCCCAGACTCTCGCATTTCCCATACATGGAAAAACACTAACCTTATTAACTTGCAATATATGGTTGTCTTTAATAACAGCAACCTTTTGATGTTCCTACTATCTGGTTTTGTTGCAATACTCCTGTATATCCTGGCACCTCCTTTAACTCTTTAGAACAGTCCATCAGAGCTATCTGAGAAACTATCTTCCAGTCTTGAAGTCCTCAGAAACTCTGCCAAATAAAACATAACTCTTAACTTTTGCATTTTTTTCAATCAACACTGTAGTTTAAGTATCACTTCTGTGAATTTCTTTTCCAGAGGAAGACTGTAAAAATTGTGAAAAAGGTGCAGTGTTTGCTAAGTGGATCTTTGTATGGAATGTTTAAGAAGCAGGTTCTAGGAGAATTTTCTCAATTCTTTCCAGACTGGACAGTCTAGATTATATGTGTGGTTTCTATTTGTTCAAAGTTTAGTTTTTACTAGAATGGAGGTATGAGATGGGTGTGGGGGACAATGTTGAATCAGCAAAGTATCATGTATTTCATCTGTGGAAACATATTGGTTTTCTTTATGGAAATCTAGCTAAGAAAAGAAAATTAGGAGATAAGATACACATAAGCAGGGAGAGAATTGACTTTATTATTATATGTATTAAGTCATTTAATCCTCATAACAACCATATGAGATATAACAAGGAATAACAAATATGATTCCATATTAGATCATTTAACCTTTGTTTTCTGTTGCTTTTACTACAAATTAATCATAAAAGAATCTGCCTATAGCTTAAAGTAAACATAATTGCCCATCTCCAAGAACCCTGTCCCCCATGCCTGAATGTAAAACTAGAATACATTTGTTCAATTTATAGGAAACATCTTGACCCTGTGAATGGCTATAGGAAAGAACAAATTAACATATCTTCTGGAGTGTGGCCAAAAATGAGATATTTGCAACAATGTATGGTGGCTCTGTGGTAAAGAATCTGCCTGCCAAGTAGGAGATGTGGGTGCAATCTCTGGGTTGGGAAGATCCCCTGGAGAAGGAAATGGCAATCCATTCTGGTACTCTTGCCTGGGAAATCCCACGGACAGAGTCACCTGGCAAGCTGCAGTCCATGGGATCACAAAAGAGTTGGAAGACTTAGTGACTAAAAAAAAAAAAAAAATTACCTTTTGACTTTCCTTCCACACAACTCTCATCTTTGTCCTATAAAATAAATTATCATCCAGACCTTGGGAAGATGATTCTCTAAGACATTTGTCTGCCATCTTCTTGGACTCCTGATTTTCTGAATAACATCATTATTCCCTGCCCCAACACCACATCTCCTGATTTATTGGCCTGTTGTGTGGTGAGTTAGACAAGCTTGGACGTGGTAACAGAGGCAGATGCTTTTATTGACCCCAAACTGTAGAAAAGGCACAGAGGATTTACAAAACTAGCCAACAGCCACAAAGCTACTAAATAATCTGATTAAGCTAGAATTTGAATTTGGGATTATGACTCTTAAATCCATGCTCCTTTTTGTATACTATCTTGCTTCCCCACAGGGAAAATGCTTTTTCTCTATCAGTTCTTCCAGCTAATATTGGGCTGGTCAAAAAGTTCATTTGGATTTTCCCATAAGATATTACAAAATTTTAACCAACTTAAGACTTTCTTTTTCTCTACCCTCTACAATTTCTTCCTCAAAGTTAGCTAAGAGAAATGATTTTAAAACATAAGATATAGGAAAACACTGAAGAGCATAATAACCTACAAGACTTAAGAAAATGCTAGCAGGGAATACAAAGTTGACATCAAGGTAAACGAATATGGGGTTGGACAAAGGTGAGGGGAACACATTTTCAGCATCTATTATCAGTGACCTGGGAATGAGATCCATCTGCAGTCTAATTTATTCCTGCACTCAACAGATATTTATTGTATGCTTACTATGTCTTAAACTCTCTTCTAGACACTGGTCATCTAGTGGAGAATGCTATAGAAAATTCCATGAAAGTGGGACTTTTATTCCAGTGGATAAACAATACAAGCAAAAATAAATAAGTGAATAAAATCAACAGTCATGATGCATAGTGCTAACAAGAAATTATAAAGTTGCATGAGAGAACAGAGTGGTGGAATGGGTTCTGGTTTAGCTAGAATTATTAATCTGAGCCATAACATCTAAAGAGAAATTTTGACTTGTCAACCAAGGCCAGTGGATTCCTACAGCTTTGCAGGAGAGATTCTGAAAGCTGAAATTAATTAAGGGAGCTCAGTCAGGGCGCTGAAACTGAGGAGTGGGGAGAGTTGTTGAATCTAGGCAGAGGGGTTATTACAAAAGACGTTTTGAAACAAGGATAGAATTGCTACCTCAACTCCACCTACAGGAAAGTAACAGAAATGGAAGAGTGATGTCAGAAAGGGGTGCAGCTTTTTTCTTCCAGAGGCATTTAGTCTGGGGAAAATGTGGTGAGCATGACTATGAAAGTATAGTTCAGAAAGAGAGATGTTAGACAGACGTATGGATATTTCCAGAGGCTCCTCTAAATAAGTTAGAGGCAGATAGGGCCCAAACTTACTTCGGCTCTATAACAAATAGGGCTGCTGCTGCTGCTAAGTCACTTCAGTCGTGTCCAACTCTGTGCGACCCCATAGACAGCAGCCCATCAGGCTTCCCCGTCCCGGGGATTCTCCAGGCAAGAACACTGGAGTGGGTTGCCATTTCCTTCTCCAATACATGAAAGTGAAAAGTGAAAGTCAAGTCACTCAGTCATGTCCGACCCTCAGCGACGCCATGGACTGCAGCCTTCCAGGCTCCTCCCTCCATGGGATTTCCAGGCAAGAGTACTGGAGTGGGGTGTCATTGCCTTCTCTGAACAAATAGGGCAAGTGGCTGCAAAATGATTGTAGGTCATATTCTCTTTTACTACAGTTTTGAGCGGAGAACAGTTAGAACTGGACATGGAACAACAGACTGGTTCCAAATAGGAAAAGGAGTACATCAAGGTTGTATATTGTCACCCTGCTTATTGAACTTATATGCAGAGTACATCATGAGAAACGCTGGACTGGAAGAAACACAAGCTGGAATCCAGATTGCCGGGAGAAATATCAATAACCTCAGATATGCAGATGACACACCCTTATGGCAGAAAGTGAAGAGGAGCTCAAAAGCCTCTTGATGAAAGTGAAAGAGGAGAGCGAAAAAGTTGGCTTAAAGCTCAACGAAGCTTTAGAAAGAAAGAAAGAAAGAAAGAAAACGAAGATCATGGCATCTGGTCCCATCACTTCATGGGAAATAGATGGGGAAACAGTGGAAACAGTGTCAGACTTTATTGTTTTGGGCTCCAACATCACTGCAGATGGTGACTGCAGCCATGAAATTAGAAGACGCTTACTCCTTGGAAGAAAAGTTATGACCAACCTAGATAGTATNCACTTCATGGGAAATAGATGGGGAAACAGTGGAAACAGTGTCAGACTTTATTTTCTGGGGCTCCAAAATCACTGCAGATGCTGACTGCAGCCATGAAATTAAAAGACGCTTACTCCTTGGAAGGAAAGTTATGACCAACCTAGATAGCATTTTCAAAAGCAGAGACATTACTTTGCCGACTAAGGTCCGTCTAGTCAAGGCTATGGTTTTTCCTGTGGTCATGTATGGATGTGAGAGTTGGACTGTGAAGAAGGCTGAGCGCCAAAGAATTGATGCTTTTGAACTGTGGTGTTGGAGAAGACTCTTGAGAGTCCCTTGGACTGCAAGATCCAACCAATCCATTCTGAAGGAGATCAGCCCTGGGTGTTCTTTGGAAGGAATGATGCTAAAGCTGAAACTCCAGTACTCTGGCCACCTCATGGGAAGAGTTGACTCATTGGAAAAGGCTCTGATGCTGGGAAGGATTGGGGGCAGGAGGAGAAGGGGACGACAGAGGATGAGATGGCTGGATGGCATCACGGACTCGATGGACGTGAGTCTGAATGACCTCTGGGAGTTGGTGATGGACAGGGAGGCCTGGTGTGCTGTGATTCATGAGGTCACAAAGAGTCGGACACGACTGAGCGACTGAACTGAACTGAGGCCCTATGCCACCCATTTGTGTACTAGAAACAGCCCCATGACCTCCTGAGACACACAGCCATTCGGAGATTCAGAACTACCTATGCCTGCACCAGCCCCAGGACAGCCGATGCCCTAGTCCTATTCAATAGTGGGCCAGCATCAGGACTGGCACAGTCCAGCACAGGTAGTCAGCCATCCTGAGACCACGAGTCACTCAACAGTGACTGGTAGCCTAATCATTAGACAGGATTGGCCGGAAAACAGCCCTGCCAACAGCGCCTTCATAGTGGTTGGTCCCACCACAAAAGATAGGCCCATTCAGCCCACCTATAGGACATACCAAGATATTATAGTTCTGGCACCCAGATGGGAGTATGTTGCTGGGACACATTGGAATCTGCTATAAAAGTTCTTTTTTCTAAGACTGGGAAAAGTAACTGACCTTACAAACATATACAAATAAACATAGAGTCTTAGGCAAAGGAAGACAACAAAGAAATATGTTCCAAATGATGGAACAAGTTAAAACTCCAGAAAAAGAAATAGGTGTAGTGGAGAACATCAAAGCACTGAATACATGGTTCAAATTTTTGATACTAATACAATAATATCAGTGAATTTTAAAACCCTGTCCATATTAATGGACAGATCTTTGAGAGAGAAATCAACAAGAAAACACTGACAACAACACATTAGAGAAACAATACATTAGATCAGATGACTCTAATAAATATATATATATATATAACATTCCATCCAAAAGCAGAATACAAATTCTTTTCAAGTACACATAGAACATTCTCTAAAAATCAATCACACACTGAGCCACAAATCAAGTCTCAATAAATTTTAAAAGTTTGAAATCATATCATGCATCTCTTCTGATCTCATTGGAAAAGACTCTGATGCTGGGAGGGATTGGGGGCAGGAGGAGAAGGGGACAACAGAGGATGAGATGGCTGGATGGCATCACTGACTCGATGGAAGTGAGTCTGAGTGACCTCTGGGTGCCACAAATCAAGTCTCAATAAATTTTAAAAGTTTGAAATCATATCATGCATCTCTTCTGATCTCATTGGAAAAGACTCTGATGCTGGGAGGGATTGGGGGCAGGAGGAGAAGGGGACAACAGAGGATGAGATGGCTGGATGGCATCACTGACTCGATGGAAGTGAGTCTGAGTGACCTCTGGGAGTTGGTGATGGACAGGGAGTCCTGACGTGCTGCAATTCATGGGGTCGCAAAGAGTTGGACATGACTGAACAACTGAACTGAACTGAACTGATCTCTTCTGACCACAGTGGTATGAGAGTAGAAACCAACTAAAAGAAAACAATAGTGTAAAAACACAAACACATGGAGGCTAAACAATATGCTAGAAAATAACCAATGGGTCCCTGGAGAAATCCAAGAGGAAATTAAAAATATCTGGAGAGAAACTTAAAATGGAAATATGGAGATCCAAAATCCTGAGATACAGCAAAATCATTTATAAAAGGGAAGTATATAGAAGGCTAAGTCAGGAAACAAGAAAAATTTTGAGTTAAAGTTTACACTTAAAGGAACTAGAAAAAGAAAATAAATAAAATCCAAAGTCAGTAAGAGAGAAGAAATAAAAAAATATTAAAGCAGAAATAAATGAAATAGAGATTGAAAAACAATAGAAAAGATCAATAAAACTAAGATCTGGTTCTTTGAAAATTTTAAAACTCTCAACTAACCAAAGTGCATATCCAGGTGGCTTCACATATGAACTTTACAAAACCTTTAAAGAAGAGTTAATACCTATCCTTTTCAAATTATTCCAAAATACTGAAGAGGAAGAAACAATTCCAAATTCATATATGAGGCTAACATCATCATGATACCAAAAATACCACAGAAAATCATATGATGAACATAGATACAAAATCCCCAACAAAAAATTAGCAAACCTAATAGGACAATACATTAATAGGATCATTCACTATGATCTAGTGGAATTTATCACAGGGATGCAAAATGATTCAAGATCAACAAATCAGTCAATGTGACACCTGTATTAACAAAAAAAGAATAAAAATTATCAGATCATTTCCATCGATGCAGAAAGATCTTTTGCAAAATTAAACATCCATTTATGATTTTAAAAAAAACCTCCAACAACTGTGTATAAGGGAATATACCTCAGTATATTAAAGGCCATATATGACAAGCCCACCACTGACATCATACTTCATGGTAAAATGCTGGAAGCATTCCCTCTGAGATCAGGAATAAGGCAAGGATGTCCAACTTTGCCCTTTATATTCAAAGTAGCATTGTAAGTCCTCGACATAGCAATCAAACAAGAAAAACAAATCAAAGAAATAAAAATTGGAAAGGAACAAATGAAGTTGTCACTGTTTGCTGATGGCATGATATTATATAGAAAATCCTAAAGGCACCACCAATAAATATTCAAATTACTAAATAAATTCAGTAGAGGAGAAAGCCTCAAATTAATACAGGTATCTGTTGTGTTTCTATATTATAACAATGACCTATCAGAAAGAGAAATTAAGAAAGCAATCTTACTTAAAATAACATCAAAAAGAATAAAATAGCTAAGAATAAACCTAACCAAGGGAGGTTTCTGCTCCCAAAACTACAAAAATCTGCTGGAGTAAATTGAAGGTGACACAGATGGAAAAATATACCATGTTCACAAATTGGAAAAGATAATATTGTTAAAAATGATCGTATTATCGAAGAAAACCTACAAATTCAATGCAATTTCTTTCAAAACACAAATGGCATTTTTCATAGAACTAGAGCAAGTAATTTTCAAATTTCTGTGGAAACACATCAGATCCCAAGTAACCCAAACAATCTTGAGAAAGAAGAACAAAGTTGAAGGTATAATGCTCTCTGATTTCAATCTATACTAGAAAGATACAGTAAACAAAACTGTATGGCACTGGCATAGAAGTAAACATTTATCGCCAGACCAGAATAGAGAGCCCTAATTGATTTCACAATTATGTGATCAATTAATCAGAGAAAAAGAAATGCAAGAAGCCAAAGTAGTTGTCTGAGAAGGCTTTGCAAATAGCTGAGGAAAGAAGAGAAGTGGAAAGCAAGGAGAAAGGGAAGATATGTCCAACTGAATGCAGAGCTCCAGAGAATAGTAAGGAGAGATAAAAAGGCCTTCTTAAGCGAATAATGCAAAGAAACAGAGGAAAACAATAGAATCGGAAAGACTAGAGATCTCTTCAAGAAATGTGGAGATACCAAGGAAGCATTTCATGAAAGGACTGTTGACTGAGCACCAAGGTTGGGATGAGCAAATTCCCTTGAAGTCCCTGACAGGGTAGACATTTCTCACTCCTTTAAACACTTGAGTGTTTCCCTTTGCTTCCCGACTTTAAGATAAGGTATCCTATTAGACAATCCACCTGGGGCAAGTCCAAGTCTTCCTGTCTTGTCCCCACACCCTGTAAGCCAAACAAGGTCAAATGCTTTGGAGACCAAAGGTAGCTTTGCTGCTCTATCCAATACTTAGAAATCTTGTCTTCATTTAAATTTGACCTGAGTAGTCCTTGCTTTCTTAGCAGATAATTATTGCATATAAAAAGGTTTTTTTTTTTTTATTTTTTTTAAATAAAGGAAACAACCCAGAAAGCATAGCATCTCAACCCAGAAAGCATATGCAACATACTATTGTAAAACAACCATGTAGCTGTTTAGTCACTACATTACATCTGACTCTTTGCAACCCCATGGACTTTAGCCTGCCAGACTCCTCTGTACTCCAATAAAAATTAACTTTAAAAAAGGAGAGGGTTTTTAAATGATGGTGGTATCTCCTGCAGAAATTTTTGGTTAATTTCAAGAACATAAATCAGAATATCTAGTCTGCCATTTTGCTGGAAACAGAAGTTCTGCTGTCTTAGTTTTCTTTTTCTTGTCTAAATATTTGAAGTGAAAATTCAAATAATATAGGAAAACATAAAGAGAAAAGCCTTTTTCTTACTTCCATTTCCTAACACAAATATCTAGCTAACACACTAACATGCTTGGGAACTGACATGACTTATTGTGTGTGTTTTTTGTTTATTAACTCATTTTATCTTTTACTATCTCTTTGATAGTCTACTGTTATGACTCCCTTTTTTCCTATGAAGAAATCAAGGCTCAGAGAATTTAAGTGACTCATCCATCAAGTGATGGGGCTGGGTTTGAACTTGGCAGTGTGGCTTCAGAAGCTTTGTCTTCCTTCTCTTCACCGTGTTTGCTTTGCTTTTAATCATAGCACTATCCAGGACTCTCACATTCACTGTCAACAATGAGTGAAATCTTTCTTTCTTTGCACACTCAAACCTATGTATGCATACATTTCCTAATTTATTTTTTACTTATTTATTCGAGAGGCATTATTTTACCTCTTCTATGTGTCAGATCAGAGCTCAGCATATTCATTTTTGAAGGAGTCTTGTGGGAGAGGCACACACTTCCGTGATAATGAAGATACAATGGTGCTGTGTGCTGCAGTAGAGTTATGATGCACAGGAAGCATAAAAATAAAAATCATGTCTTAATGGAGCTGGTATTTGAATTTGACCTTGAAAGATGAGTCGTTATGTACGTCTCTGGAGAACGCTATGCTTTCTAGGAGGAAGCCTCAGAATATACAAAGCTCTGCTGCTGCTGCTGCTGCTGCTAAGTCGCTTCAGTCGTGTCCGACTCTGTGCAACCCCATAGACGGCAGCCCACCAGGCTCCCCCGTCCCTGGGATTCTCCAGGCAAGAACACTGGAGTGGGTTGCCATTTCCTTCTCCAATGCATGAAAGTGAAAAGTGAAAGTGAAGTCGCTCAGTCGTGTCCGACTAGTNTGTGGTCATGTATGGATGTGAGAGTTGGACTGTGAAGAAGGCTGATCGCCGAAGAATTGATGCTTTTGAACTGTGGTGTTGGAGAAGACTCTTGAGAGTCCCTTGGACTGCAAGGAGATCCAACCAGTCCATTCTGAAGGAGATCAACCCTGGGATTTCTTTGGAAGGAATGATGCTAAAGCTAAAACTCCAGTACTTTGGCCACCTCATGCGAAGAGTTGACTCATTGGAAAAGACTCTGATGCTGGGAGGGATTGGGGGCAGGAGGAGAAGGGGACGACCGAGGATGAGATGGCTGGATGGCATCACGGACTTGATGGATGTGAGTCTGAGTGATCTCCGAGAGATGGTGATGAACAGGGAGGCCTGGCGTGCTGCGATTCATGGGGTCGCAAAGAGTCGGATACGACTGAGCGACTGAACTGAACTGATTAAATGCTTACCAGAAATAAACAAGTACTGTTTCTTTTGTGTTCCCATGAAACCTGGCCAGATAAACATGGCCCCATAGTGACTATCATCTAATTAATTTAATGACTCCATCTATTAAACATGCAGATGTTGGCCTTTTCCAGATGTTGATGGGAAAACAAGGATAGAAAGTTGGATGAAGAATGACTTGGTCTTTGAATCTCTGCTGGGGAAAGTGCCCTGGGAGAATGTTACCCTCCAAGGAAACATATGAAGGATGCTGGGACCAGGCCTGTCAAACACAGAGTAAGAGCTCAAGAGAGGAAAACGTGCTTTCCAGAAAGTAAACTCTACCCAGGCTTGTGTTTGTAGGTCATCCCGTGGCTGGCCCATTCTGCTGGAGATCCAGGGCTTCCTCGGTCTGCATTCCTGGGCACTGGAGCCCTTGTTGTCAGAGTAATGACTTTCCTCCTCCCATGGGGCTCAAAGCACAGAACATACCTCTTTCCCTCTCCCCCTCTCTCACTTTTCGTTTTTCCTGCTACCTAATCTCAGTTGAAGTGGTTTCTCATGCCACATAGTATTTACTGGGTAATGATGGTTGACTGAGATAACATGTGATAAAGAAGGACAGGGCCTGGTGCACAGTAGGCACATGATGCAGGTTCATTTTTACCCTAGCATCTTTGTAAGGCTCATGACCAGACGCAGCATGATACCTTCACAGAGGGTCAGTGTCTAGCCTAACCCCGGGTACCTAGAGCATGAGACACTTAAACTATGTAAATCGTATGTGACTGGCTGAATCCGGGACTAGGCACCCAAAGGATGCACAGATAGCAAAAGGACAGTGAAGCAGTGGCATCAGTTTAATAGCTGCTGTCAAATTTGGAAGTACTCAATTTACAACTTAAATCATATTTCATCTTTTAAAAAAAATTGAAGTAGTATTATTCATCCCCCAGTCCCCACATGTGGATTCCACTGAGACATTCAAGCATGACAGTTGCTGAAACATGCTGTCACAGACTGGTAAAAGGGCACTAAAATGTAGACAACTACACATCAGACCTCCTATAAGGTTTGCTGGAATAACTTGTACTCCTCTCGGGGATACCAAGATCAGGTTCCCCATGAGGGAGGAATCTGATTCACCTCCCTCCTGCCCCATGTAGCCAGTCCTCCTCCTCTATTCACAATCCTGCCTCACTGCCTTTTTGTAGATCTCATTTCTTTGTTAGAGGCTCACGAGAGAGCTATTGTGACACCAGGAACAAATAGGGGCATTGTCAGAGGGCTACACACATCGGCTGTGCATGTGCGGGACTGCCCGGGAGAGGACAAGCACATCCGCAGGGAAGAAGAAGTGCGCAGGGAGGGCAGGGGCTGGGAAAGGGCCCGGCATGTCATCGGACAGGGCACAGCCCAGCCTCCTCGCGCTTCTGCCGTCCTCTGTACAGCTATGTCTCTGGCCATCCTTTCTGCCCTGGGCCGAAAGGGCAGTGGTTGCTCCTTTGACAGATAGATCCAAGCTCCAAGAGACCTATCACTCACTTCTTCATTCAACAACCTACAGCAGAAGAAATGTGGAATTTGCACTTACCACTGTAATGTAACGCTACTTCTCTGACAACAAGTCAGAAGACTGAATTGTAGTCTTTTCTTTCTCTGCCACTGACTAGTGAGAGCTTCTGGAAAGTCATCTCTTCTTCTTCTTCTTTTTTTTTTTTTTTTTAGTCATCTCTTCTTGAGTCTTGGTTTCCTTATTGGTGAACAATTTTTGTAGATGTTCTGTAAAGTCCAAGTACTAGTTTAGCTGTGAGTCTTGGCCCTGGAGGTGGAGCTGGGCTGCTTCTCTTAGATGTTATGAGGTTTGTTCCTTCCCTCATCTTTGTCACATTTTATGGGACCTCTTAGCCACTGTCGCTCAAAATTTCCTTACTCCAATCAGTTCAGTTCAGTTCAGTTGCTCAGTCGTGTCCGACTCTTTGCGACCCCATGAATCACAGCACGCCAGGCCTCCCTGTTCATCACCAACTCCAGGAGTTAACTCAAACACATGTCCATTGAGTTGGTGATGCCATCCAGCCATCTCATCCTCTGTTGTCCCCTTCTTCTCCTGCTCTCAATCCCTCCCAGCATCAGAGTCTTTTCCAATGAGTCAACTCTTCTCATGAGGTGGCCAAAGTACTGGAGTTTCAGCTTTAGCATCATTCCTTCCCAAGAAATCTCAGGGCTGATCTCCTTCAGAATGGACTGGTTGGATCTCCTTGCAGTCCAAGAGACTCTCAAGAGTCTTCTCCAACACCACAGTTCAAAAAAATCAATTCTTCGGCACTCAGCTTTCTCCACAGTCCAACTCTCACATCCATACATGACCACTGGGAAAACCATAGCCTTGACTAGACGGACCTTTGTTGGCAAAGTAATGTCTCTGCTTTTTAATATGCTATCTAGGTTGGTCATAACTTTTCTTCCAAGGAGTAAGCGTCTTTTAATTTCATGGCTGCAATCACCATCTGCAGTGATTTTGGAGCCCCCCAAAATAAAGTCTGACACTGTTTCCACTGTTTCCCTATCTATTTCCCATGAAGTAATGGGACCAGATGCCATGATCTTCGTTTTCTGAATGTTGAGCTTTAGGCCAACTTTTTCGCTCTCCTCTTTCACTTTCATCAAGATGCTCTTTAGTTTTTCACTTTCTGCCATAAGGGTGCTGTCATCTGCGTAACTGAGGTTGTTGATATTTCTCCTGGCAATCTTGATCCCAGCTTGTGCTTCTTCCAGCCCAGCGTTTCTCATGATGTACTCTGCATAGAAGTTAAATAAGCAGGGTGACAATATACAGCCTTGACGTATTCCTTTTCCTATTTGGAACCAGTCTGTTGTTCCATGTCCAGTTCTAACTGTTGCTTCCTGACCTGCATATAGGTTTCTCAAGAGGCAGGTCAAGTGGTCTGGTATTCCCATCTCTTACAGAATTTTCCACAGTTTCTTGTGATCCACACAGTCAAAGGCTTTGGCATAGTCAATAAAGCAGAAATGGCCAAATTCCTAACTAGCAGTTTAATTTTTCCATTTCATGTAAATATTGTGAGAACCAAATAAGACAAAAATTTAGGATTTTTGATTGTCATTTAAGCATTGTTAGGGAATACTTACCAAACAGATATTCAGGCCCAGGAAAGACAGGAAGAAATTCATCAAGGTGAGCTATGTCACATCCAGAGCTTTAGAAAGATCACAGATATCTGGGGTGGATGATAGCAGAGCAGATCTCAACAGATAAGGATGTCCTAACCATTAATTTATAATGACCCTTCAGCCTGGACTTCAAGGAGAAATTGTTAGGTCAATGGTATTTCACTATCCTTGAAGTAGATGGACCTTACCGACAAAGATCCATCTAGTCAAAGCTATGGTTTTCCCAGTAGTCATGTATGGATGTGAGAGTTGGACCATAAAGAGGGCTAAGTGCTGAAGAATTGATGCTTTTGAACTGTGGTGTTGGAGAAAACTCTTGAGAGTCCTTTGGACAGCAAAGAGAACAAACCAATCAATCCTAAAGGAAATCAACCCTGAATATTCATTGGAAGGACTGATGTTGAAGCTGAAGCTCTAATACTTTGACCACCTGTTGTGAAGAACTACTCATTAGAAAAGACCCTGGTGCTGGGAAAGACAGAAGGCAGGAGGAAAAGGGGACAGAGGATGAGATGGTTGGATGGCATCACTGACTCAATGGACAAGAGTTTGAGCAAGCTCCAGGAGTTGGTGATGGACAGGGAAGCCTGGTGTGCTGCAGTCCATGGGGTTACAAAGAGTTGGACATGACTGAACTGAGCGACTGAAAGGAACGACTGAACTGAACTGAGAAGCAGCTTGACCCAGGAATCAGTTTGAGTGTATCTGTGTTCCTTGCATACGAATGACATACAGGACCGCAGTGACTAGGCAGGCTGTTAGGATGAGAAGAAGGATTACAGGTTGTGTAGTCCAGTCCCTTCACTAGACACGTGAGACACTGGGGCCCAGAGAGGTAGCATCAATAATCAAGGTCCAATTTGAGGTCAAGTTGTGCTTAAAGCCAGTGGTGGCTCCAGAATTTTTGTAATGGAAGGGCTAGAGGACAAAATCAGGCTTAGGAAATGGGAGAAGGCTGTCTTGAAGCTGCTTTTGTGTAAGACTTTACATACGATTGAAAAATTGTCAAAGTTTATTATAAAAAATACAAGGGAAGAGCTCATGAAGATGGGAGAGAACTAAAGCCAGTCTTTGGTACCAACATAGCTTGATGCCCAAGAACTCTTTTCTCATGCCCTTCTCCACTATATGTGGCCATATGAACATTTTTAGATGAAGGGAGAAGAAGGCAGATCCACACAGCAATGAACCCACCCTCTGGATGAGGCAGGTCAGGACATGTCCTGCCCAGGGTTCGGGGAAGCAATGGTGAGGAACAGGGTTGGTTCCATCCTTGGCAATAGATGTTCACTACAGAGACATGCAGGTATCTACATCTTATGCCCAGATTTACGAGTCTGGGGAAGTGATTTCTAGGAATAGACTCGTTAGTACCAACCTCTATGACCAAAAATTTGGAAGGCTGAAAGAATTCATTAAAATGGGACTTTACTGATAGTAATAATTATATACAGAAAAGATTATGATTTATGCACAGATTTACAATGCCCTTGTGGAGAGAAATGGTGGAAGGATTCTTGCTCCCACTGTTTCTTGACCTTTCAGGGCCTTTTCTATTTCTAAGGCAGATGTCATGAACAAATTAAAGACATTTGTTTGAACATCCTCAATGGCCTTTTTTTGTTTCATGGCTACCCAGTCAAATTTGAGGCTTTGCCTCCCAACTTTTTCTTTCTTTTCTGTTTCGACTATTTATTCTGCCTGATTTCAAGTCTCCTGGGTGACTTTAGTTCAGTTGCTCATTCATGTCTAACTCTTTGCAACCCCATGGGCTGCAGCATGCCGGGCTTCCCTGTCCATCATCAAATCCCCGAGCTTACTCAAACTCATGTCAGTGATGCCATCCAACCATCTCATCCTCTGTCATTCCCTTCTCCTCCTGTCTTCAGTCTTTCCCAGCATCAGGGTCTTTTCCAGTGAGTAGTTCTTCCTATCAGGTGGCCAAAGGATTGGAGCTTCAGCTTCAGCATCAGTCATTCCAATGAATATTCAGGGTTGATTTCCTTTAGGATTGACTGATTGGATCTACTTGCAGTCCAAGGGACTCTGAAAGGTCTTCTCCAACACCACAGTTCAAAAGCATCAATTCTTTGGTGCTCAGTTTTCTTTAGGGTCCAACTCTCACATCCATACATGACTCCTGGAAAAACCACAGCCTTGACCTTTGTCAGCAAAGTAATATCTCTGCTTTTTAACATGCTCTCTAGGTTTGTCATAGCTTTTCTTCCAAGGAGCAAGCGTCTTTTAATTTCATGGCTGCCATCACCATCTGCAGTGATTTTTGGAGCCAAAGAAAATAAAGTCTGTCACTCTTTCCATTGTTTTCCCATCTATTTGCCATGAAGTGATGGGACCAGAGGACTTGATCTTCATTTTATGAATGTTGAGTTTTAAGCCATCTTTTTCACTCTCGCTTTTATCAAGAGGCTCTTTAGTTTCTCTTTCTGCCAGAAGGGTGGTGTCATCTGCATATCTGAGGTTATTGCATATCTGCATATCTGATGTCTTAAATGGAACTGGATGGTTTACAGTACAAGTAGCTCCTGAAATTTCACTGAAGCCCTGTCATTGAGCTTGTACTTCACTTAAATGAAGCAGGACAGTTTGATTCAACAGATTTATATGACTTCTTTAATATGGTGGGGTCACCATGTAGAAATGATTTTCTAATATCAACTAATGTGCAGAAAATTACTTCTTCATATCCAAACAAGTTCCTCTCCATTACCCCTACATCTCTCAGGCTTTATCTTTAAGGGAGGTTTGGTGATGATGTGGGGAGGATAGATGGGATGGGGTCCAGGAAGGGGATAAAGAAGCCTATTAAAACAGCTGGATAAATAATGGTTTGATTTCAAGTAATATCAACATGTCTTTGTTGTCAAGTTTTATCCATTTATAATTGTTTACTCCTAGATATCTAATGGGTAATCCACCACCCACTTCTCCTCTGGGAAAGAGTGCTTCCCTCAGATTCTCTGAGAATGGTGGCTGTTATATCAGATATCTAATTCACCATCCTGTGGGATATAATTAATAGCTAATCACTGTCTGGAGTACAGCCAGCTGATGACTCACTCATATCTCTATTCTCCCTTTCTTCTTCAGTTGCAAAACTCTAATTTGAGTAAGGCAAGTTCTGACTTTTGTGTTGCTGTTCAGTTGCTCAGCTGTATCTGACTCTTTGTGACCCCATGGACTGCAGTACACCAGGCTTTCCTGTTTCCTTCACTGTCTCCTGGAGCTTGCTCCAATTCAAGTCCATTGATTCAGTGAACCGTCTCATCGATGCCATCAAACCGTCTCATCCTCTGTTTTTCCCTTCTTCTCCTGCTTTCAATCTTTCCCAGCATCAGGATCTTTTCCAGTGAGTCAGCTTTTTGCATCAGGTGGCCAAAGTATTGGAGTTTCAGATTCAGCATCAGTCCTTCCAATGACTATTCAGGACTGATTTCCTTTAGGATTGACTGGTTTGATCTCCTTGCTGTCCAAGGGACTCTTAAGAGTCTTCTCCAGCACCACAGTTCAAAAGCATCAATTCATTGGTGCTTAGTCTTCTTTATGGTTCAACTATCAAATCTGTACATGATTACTGGAAAAACCAAAGCTATATGGATCTTTGTTGGGAAGTGATGCCTCTGCTTTTTAATGATGACAGTGACAGTCATGTCACTGTCTAGGTTTGACATAGCTTTCCTTCCAAGGGGTAAATGTCTTTTAATTTCATGGCTGCAGTCACTGCAGTGATTTTGGAGCCCAAGAAAATAAACTCTGTCACTGTTTCCACTATTTCCCCATCTATTTGCCATGGAGTGATGGGATTGGATGCCATTCTCTTAGTTTTTGGAATGCTGAGTTTTAAGCCAACTTTTTCACTCTCCTCTTTCACATTCATCAAGAGGCTTTTTAGTTCCTCTTTGCTTTCTGTCATTAGGGTGGTATCATCTGCGTATCTGGGGTTATTGATGTTTCTCCTGGCAATCTTGATTCCAGTTTATGATTCATCCAGCCCAGCATTTCTCATGATGCACTCTGCTGCAGGGGTTAATACTCAGCCACCTGTTGCTCTGGCTAAGCCATGAGAAAATCACCATGGGAAAAAAATAAAAGCAAAACATACCAATACAGCATAGCCCAAATAAAAGTACACCAGGTTGATTAGTTGGGGTCAGTGTATCCTGCTAAGCTAAGGAAAAACACAGTGTGGACCTTGGAACGCCGGATCAGCGCAAGTTCAGAACGCTGCTTGTGTACACACTAAGACGTTTTCCCAAGGCATATGTGGGTCTGTGACCTCCAGGCAGGTGATAGCCCTTGTACAAGAAAATATTAAAGATAGTTTAAAGTAATCAGTAAAATGGGAGATGTGACTGGGGTCACAGGAGGCTGACTTTATCATAGCACAACAGATGCTTCCTGCTTGCCAAGACACTAAATAAAAGTGATGTGGCTCCAAGGAACAGGGCTCTTGATCCAAGAGGTCTTAAGTCCCCCCCAGTCCCATCTTTAAAACTTTAATTCTGTCTCTAGTTTCTTTTTCCCAAACTGTGTGTCCACCACTTTTGATCCCTACCTACTGTGCTGTGGCGCCCATCGTGGGGCTCGGAAGTGAAGGATCACCGAGAGCAAAAGCTAAAGTTAAAATATCCGTGCGCAGTCCTGGAGAAGAGTGGGGTGCTGCTGCTGCTGCTGCTGCTAAGTCGCTTCAGTTGTGTCTGACTCTGTGCGACCCCATAGACAGCAGCCCACCAGGCTCCCCCTTCCCTGGGATTCTCCAGGCAAGAACACTGGAGTGAGTTGCCATTTCCTTCTCTAAGAGTGGGGTGAGGCCTCTAAAAATCCCCCTTTGTGGTAAGTAATACTCTCTCAGGCATTGAAATGGGGTTAAGCATGGAAAATTCAGAAAGCTCAGAACAATACCGGCCACATATATTCCTCTTAAGGTACCTTTTGAAAGCAGGGGGAGCAAAAACAAGCGAGGGTCGGCTATTGGAGCTTTTACAAATAATTAGGAAATATTGCTCATGGTTCCCTTCTCTTCGTACTTTAGGTTTAGGATCATGGGAGAAGGTAGGTAGTGAATTAAAGAAACTTCCTTGCAAGGAAGTGCCCGTGCCTGTATCTATCTGGTCAGTTTGGACACTGACAAAATCCATTTTGGAACCTCTTCAGACCCTGAAAGCTCAAAAGGGAGTAAAGGTAAATGTGAAACCCCATTAGGGGTAAACAGCCCAAGGGGTAAAACAAAAAACTCAGGAGGCTCTTAAAGCTGCAGTTCCTTCTGCGCCTTTGTTTGGGGAAGACGAATTTCCTTTGCCTCCTCTTCCTCCCTCTCCTGGCTTAACCGCTGGAGAGGCTCAGGCTTTTCCTTCCTTAGAGCAGACAGGCATTTGTCGGACTTGACAGGAGGGTGACTTGGAAGCTATACTATGGCATTTCCAGTGACAACAATATGTGGACGGATAGCTCCTGGGACAGATCCTAATAATCTTAATGGGGTATATGAGGCTGTGCACAAACAGATTCCCTTCAGAATACTAAGGGAACTTAAGCAAGCTGTTCAGAATTATGGAGCAAATTTTCCTTTTACCTTGGGACTAGTACAGGGACTAGCTGAGGGTTCCCATTTGATTATGATGGCTCATGGCCAAGCCCGGCAGATCCCCATCTCTTTAGATCAATTAATAGACAGCGGAAACTGGGGGAGAACTCAAGATCAAGTGCTTATGGAAGATCAGGCTATAAAACAGGTGAGGTGATACTACATAAGAGCTTGGGAGAAAATAGAGGTTAAAGGACAGGTTTTCTTTACTTTAAGAGAAGTCACCTCCCCAGAGAGACAATCCCTGCCGGGACAACATCTTATCAGTGAGGCTACCCCTGTTATCAGAGCCAATTTGAGCATTCCCTGGTTTAATATTTAGTTATAAAACTATGACTACAAAAAAGAGAGATGATATTTTTGACACTGAATGGCCGTGATATTCTTTAGACTTCGGAGAAAACTGGTAAAAATCTTTTTGAAATTGCAAAACCAATTCCTCTTGCACGTTCAATTAAGAAAAAATTGACTTGTTAAAATACTTTTTTGGAGTTCCAATTCTGAGAAACAAGAAACAGGGCTGGAAAAAAACCTGAAGTTAACTCTTCTCATGTCCTTGGGATACATAACCCACGCTATCTGGGACTCCAGCCATGAACAAATTGGTAGAATTCAAACCAAGAAAAGAAAGAAGGGACAAAGAGACATTTTAAATTTCAAGTGGAAAACTATGAGATCTCTGTCTGTCTAAATTTATCTGTGTCTCAGTGTGTGTCTTTGCTTTTGGATAATATGAGGTTAATTTATAAATGAACTCTATTTAAATTCAGGTTCACATGGACTGAAAAATATTCAGTATTAAATAACTAACATTAATGTTTGTTTGCTAATCTAATTAAAACCTGTCTTAAGTCATCAACATTNGACATAGCTTTCCTTCCAAGGGGTAAATGTCTTTTAATTTCATGGCTGCAGTCACTGCAGTGATTTTGGAGCCCAAGAAAATAAACTCTGTCACTGTTTCCACTATTTCCCCATCTATTTGCCATGGAGTGATGGGATTGGATGCCATTCTCTTAGTTTTTGGAATGCTGAGTTTTAAGCCAACTTTTTCACTCTCCTCTTTCACATTCATCAAGAGGCTTTTTAGTTCCTCTTTGCTTTCTGTCATTAGGGTGGTATCATCTGCGTATCTGGGGTTATTGATGTTTCTCCTGGCAATCTTGATTCCAGTTTATGATTCATCCAGCCCAGCATTTCTCATGATGCACTCTGCTGCAGGGGTTAATACTCAGCCACCTGTTGCTCTGGCTAAGCCATGAGAAAATCACCATGGGAAAAAAATAAAAGCAAAACATACCAATACAGCATAGCCCAAATAAAAGTACACCAGGTTGATTAGTTGGGGTCAGTGTATCCTGCTAAGCTAAGGAAAAACACAGTGTGGACCTTGGAACGCCGGATCAGCGCAAGTTCAGAACGCTGCTTGTGTACACACTAAGACGTTTTCCCAAGGCATATGTGGGTCTGTGACCTCCAGGCAGGTGATAGCCCTTGTACAAGAAAATATTAAAGATAGTTTAAAGTAATCAGTAAAATGGGAGATGTGACTGGGGTCACAGGAGGCTGACTTTATCATAGCACAACAGATGCTTCCTGCTTGCCAAGACACTAAATAAAAGTGATGTGGCTCCAAGGAACAGGGCTCTTGATCCAAGAGGTCTTAAGTCCCCCCCAGTCCCATCTTTAAAACTTTAATTCTGTCTCTAGTTTCTTTTTCCCAAACTGTGTGTCCACCACTTTTGATCCCTACCTACTGTGCTGTGGCGCCCATCGTGGGGCTCGGAAGTGAAGGATCACCGAGAGCAAAAGCTAAAGTTAAAATATCCGTGCGCAGTCCTGGAGAAGAGTGGGGTGCTGCTGCTGCTGCTGCTGCTAAGTCGCTTCAGTTGTGTCTGACTCTGTGCGACCCCATAGACAGCAGCCCACCAGGCTCCCCCTTCCCTGGGATTCTCCAGGCAAGAACACTGGAGTGAGTTGCCATTTCCTTCTCTAAGAGTGGGGTGAGGCCTCTAAAAATCCCCCTTTGTGGTAAGTAATACTCTCTCAGGCATTGAAATGGGGTTAAGCATGGAAAATTCAGAAAGCTCAGAACAATACCGGCCACATATATTCCTCTTAAGGTACCTTTTGAAAGCAGGGGGAGCAAAAACAAGCGAGGGTCGGCTATTGGAGCTTTTACAAATAATTAGGAAATATTGCTCATGGTTCCCTTCTCTTCGTACTTTAGGTTTAGGATCATGGGAGAAGGTAGGTAGTGAATTAAAGAAACTTCCTTGCAAGGAAGTGCCCGTGCCTGTATCTATCTGGTCAGTTTGGACACTGACAAAATCCATTTTGGAACCTCTTCAGACCCTGAAAGCTCAAAAGGGAGTAAAGGTAAATGTGAAACCCCATTAGGGGTAAACAGCCCAAGGGGTAAAACAAAAAACTCAGGAGGCTCTTAAAGCTGCAGTTCCTTCTGCGCCTTTGTTTGGGGAAGACGAATTTCCTTTGCCTCCTCTTCCTCCCTCTCCTGGCTTAACCGCTGGAGAGGCTCAGGCTTTTCCTTCCTTAGAGCAGACAGGCATTTGTCGGACTTGACAGGAGGGTGACTTGGAAGCTATACTATGGCATTTCCAGTGACAACAATATGTGGACGGATAGCTCCTGGGACAGATCCTAATAATCTTAATGGGGTATATGAGGCTGTGCACAAACAGATTCCCTTCAGAATACTAAGGGAACTTAAGCAAGCTGTTCAGAATTATGGAGCAAATTTTCCTTTTACCTTGGGACTAGTACAGGGACTAGCTGAGGGTTCCCATTTGATTATGATGGCTCATGGCCAAGCCCGGCAGATCCCCATCTCTTTAGATCAATTAATAGACAGCGGAAACTGGGGGAGAACTCAAGATCAAGTGCTTATGGAAGATCAGGCTATAAAACAGGTGAGGTGATACTACATAAGAGCTTGGGAGAAAATAGAGGTTAAAGGACAGGTTTTCTTTACTTTAAGAGAAGTCACCTCCCCAGAGAGACAATCCCTGCCGGGACAACATCTTATCAGTGAGGCTACCCCTGTTATCAGAGCCAATTTGAGCATTCCCTGGTTTAATATTTAGTTATAAAACTATGACTACAAAAAAGAGAGATGATATTTTTGACACTGAATGGCCGTGATATTCTTTAGACTTCGGAGAAAACTGGTAAAAATCTTTTTGAAATTGCAAAACCAATTCCTCTTGCACGTTCAATTAAGAAAAAATTGACTTGTTAAAATACTTTTTTGGAGTTCCAATTCTGAGAAACAAGAAACAGGGCTGGAAAAAAACCTGAAGTTAACTCTTCTCATGTCCTTGGGATACATAACCCACGCTATCTGGGACTCCAGCCATGAACAAATTGGTAGAATTCAAACCAAGAAAAGAAAGAAGGGACAAAGAGACATTTTAAATTTCAAGTGGAAAACTATGAGATCTCTGTCTGTCTAAATTTATCTGTGTCTCAGTGTGTGTCTTTGCTTTTGGATAATATGAGGTTAATTTATAAATGAACTCTATTTAAATTCAGGTTCACATGGACTGAAAAATATTCAGTATTAAATAACTAACATTAATGTTTGTTTGCTAATCTAATTAAAACCTGTCTTAAGTCATCAACATTGTGTAATACTTTTATCGTGCCTAGGTTTAGTTCAGTTCAGTTCAGTCGTTCAGTGCCTAGGTTTAAGGTAAACTAAATTTGTCAACAAAGAAAGTGACTTTTTATATATATAAATGAGATGAAAACTTTTAGATAAACTCTATTAAAAATAATTATAACAGTCTATCTAAAATAACCTCTGAGGGTTGGGGTAACAAATTTCTAGAATTGTATTAAACTAAATGACAAAGTTGATGAAATAGCTAGATCATTTCCAAATAAAATAAGATTTTGCAACATTAATTACCGAACACTAACAGAGAGACTAAAGAGATTTTGGACTGTTAATAAATATATTTGGTGCCACCCTGAAATAGTCTCTAAATAGATAAATGAAGTGATGACTACAAAAAATGTAAAAAAAGGTTTATGACAAGTGAAAAAAGAGTTTTGTGCATGGTACAAGTTTCTTAAGACATTCAGTTCAGTTCAGTCACTCAGTTGTGTCCGACTCTTTGTGACCCCATGAATCACAGCACGCCAGGCCTCCCTGTTCATCACCAACTCCCAGAGTTCACTGATACTCACGTCCATCGAGTCAGTGATGCCATCCAGCCATCTCATCCTCAGTCGTCCCCTTCTCCTCCTGCCCCCAATCCCTCCCAGCATCAGAGTCTTTTCCAATGAGTCAACTCTTCGCAAGAGGTGGCCAAAGTACTGGAGTTTCAGCTTTAGCATCATTCTTCCAAAGAAATCCCAGGGTTGATCTCCTTCAGAATGGACTGGTTGGATCTCCTTGCAGTCCAAGGGACTCTCAAGAGTCTTCTCCAACACCACAGTTCAAAAGCATCAATTCTTCAGCACTCAGCCTTCTTCACAGTCCAACTGTCACATCCATACATGACCACAGGAAAAACCATAGCCTTGACTAGACGGACCTTAGTCGGCAAAGTAATGTCTCTGCTTTTGAAAATACTATCTAGGTTGGACATAACTTTTCTTCCAAGGAGTAAGTGTCTTCTAATTTCATGGCTGCAGTCACCATCTGCAGCGATCCTGGAGCCCCAAAAAATAAAGTCTGACACTGCTTCCACTGTTTCCCAATCTATTTCCCATGAAGTGATGGGAAGCTGCCTTTAAAGTCTTATTGTTACTTTGAGTAAGTAAATAATTATTGTTTCACAGTGAATGTAAGCTGGTACCCATCTGGAATTTGGTTTTCTCTTCTTGTTAAAAGCAAAGTTTTCTTGAAATATGGCTTTTGATAACAGACTATGTAAATTTGTCTTTAAGTGATACATACTTGCTTTTAAAATCTTTTGTTACTTTGATAAAATAAATGAGTGCTTTTTCACATTGATCTATGGAAACTATGGCACACATAGACAAAGCTCATTCTGCTTCTACAAAATTAACCCCTCATCAGAAAATTTAAAATGAATAAACAATGGCTATGGGAAGGGCTATGGGAAGTCCAAGATGGCCACTTTGCTTTTCCCAGCTCCCTGACAAGCCTCACTTCTATTTGATAGGATAGAGCCTTTCCTGGCTGCATGCTCACAATGGAAAAAATGGTTAAAATGCATTTTCTGCAATCTCCAGTGGCCAGGGCACCCATTTTGCTAAATAGGTTGTACAGACACAGACACTGGCAAAAATTTCTTGAGCTTCTTGGAGACTATAACTTTCACTGACGTCCTTTGTCATCACACAAGGACCACAGAACAAAGGAATTGGTTACATGAGATTGAACAAACTGCTAAATATGAATACAATTTTCATGACTTTTTGTCTGACATATTACTGGCTTCTAATCTTTGTTTTCAGATATTAAAAAAGCTCTTCTCCTCAAGACACGGATGACTTAAAACAATTTAGTGATTTATGCTTATGGGTAAAATTAAAATATTTTTCTTTTCTCTCTGCCTCATCCCTCCAGAAGTTGGGTACATTTGAGTTCTGAACAGCCTCATCAAGGTAAAAAACTGTCTCCAGACATTTACAAAAATCACTGGGGAGCCCAAACTCATATAGAGGAAGAAATTAACAACAGGTTGGTGGATTTAGAAAATGCGGTACTACTCTTAGGAAAAGAAGTACAAAATCTTAAATTACAAATACATTTAAAGTGTGACTGTAACATTACTACTTTCTGTGTAACCCCCCAGAAATTTAGCCCATCTGTACACACCTGGAAAAATGTTAGACGGCACTTGCAGGGCCGTATGGCTGACAACCTTACTCTAGATGTTAAAAAGCTACAAACAAGAATCATTGACAAGTAGCATGCTTCTCTTAGATTATTACCAGATACAGATACACTTCAAGGGATAACTGCTGCTGCTGCTGCTAAGTCGCTTCAGTCGTGTCCGACTCTGTGCGACCCCATAGACGGCAGCCCAACAGGCTCCCCCATCCCTGGGACTCTCCAGGCAAGAACACTGAAGTGGGTTGCCATTTCCTTCTCCAATGCATGAAAGTGAAAAGTGAAAGTGAAGTCGCTCAGTCCTGTCCGACTCTTAGCAACCCCATGGACTGCAGCCTACCAGGCTCCTCCGCCCAGGGGATTTTCCAGGCAAGAGTACTGGAGTGGGCTGCTATTAAGGTATAACAGAGGGCCTTAACTCATTGAGTCCTCTCAAGTGGATCAAAGGTATCGGAGGTGGTCTCATTAAAATACTAACTATGTTTTGATGTTTCACTATAATCTCTCTTTAGTCCTCAGATGCACACAAAAAGCCCTCTGAAAACTAATAAAGAAAGAAGTTGCGAGATCAACATATCTTGTGCTACAAAAACAAAAAGTGGGTTATGCTGGGGTTAATAGCCACCTGTTGCTCTGGCTAAGCCATGAGAAAATCACCATGGGGAAAGGATAAAAGCAAAATATAGCAATACAGCATAACCTAAATAAAAGTACACCAGGTTGATTAGTTGGGGTCGGCATACCCTGCTAGGCTAAGGAAAAATAGTGTGGACCTTGGAACGCCGGATCAGCACAAGTTCAGAACGCTGCTTGTGCACACACTAAGACGTTTTCCCAAGGCATATGTGGGTCTGTGACCTCCAGGCAGGTGATAGCCCTTGTACAAAAAAATAACAAAAACAGTTTAAAGTAATCAGTAAAATGGGAGATGTGACTGGGGACACAGGAGGATGAATTCATCTTAGCACAACAGATACTTCCTGCTTGCCAAGACACTAAATAAAAGTGATGTGGCTCCGAGGAACAGTGCTCTTGATCAAAGAGGTCTTGAGTTCCCCCAGTCCCATCTTTAAAACTTTAATTCTGTCTCTAGTTTCTTTTTCCCAAACCGTGTGTTGACCATTTTCGATCCCTACCTGCTGAGCTGCCTGCAGCGCACTGCACAGAAGTTAAATAAACAGGGTGACAATATACAGCCTTGATGCACTCCTTTCCCAATTTGGAACCAGTCTGTTGTTCCATGTCTGGTTTTAACTGTTGCTTCTTGACCTGCATTCAGGCTTCTCAAGAGGCAGGTAAGGTGGTCAGGTATTCCCATCTCTTTAAGAATTTCCCACAGTTGTTGTTATCTATGCAGTCAAAGGCTTTAGTGTAATGAAGCAGAAGTAGATGTTTTTTTCTGGAATTCTCTTGCTTTTTCTATGATCCACTGGATGTTGGCAATTTGATCTCTGGTTCCTCTGCCTTTTCGAAATCCAACTTGTACATTTGAAAGTTCTTGGTTCACGTACTGTTGAAGCCTAGCTTGAAGAATATTGAGCATTACCTTGCTAGTATGTGAAATGAGTGCAATTGTACAGTAGTTTGAACATTCTTTGGCATTGCCCTTCTTTGGGATTACAATGAAAATTGAACTATTCCAGTCCTGTGGCCACTGCTGAGTTTTCCAAACTTGCTGGCATATTGAGTGTATCACTTTAACAGCATCATCTTTTAAAGAGACATAAGTGGAAGTTTCTATAAGAATTCCATGAGGAGGCACCTTTCTCCCTTCTTCCTTCTTCCCTTTTGCTGCTTAGAATGTGGATGCAGTGTCTGAAATCTGAGCATTCATTTTTGACCAAGAGATGACTTGAGAATGGAAGACACATGTAAGGGAGCAAAAAGATAGGAGGAGCCCAGGTGTCTGATGGTTTCATCAAACCACCATACCTGTCCTACTCTGGCCATGGCTTTAGGTAAGTCTAGCACTTGTACGTCTCTAGCATCCTTAGGGAGCAGGCAGTGGCACCCCACTCCAGTACTCTTGCCTGGAAAATCCCATGGACGGAGGAGCCTGGTGGGCTGCAGTTCATGGGGTCGCACAGACTTGGATACAACTAAAGTGACTTAGCAGCAGCAGCAGCATCCTTAGAATGTTGACCTGCCTCCTACTGAGGTTGTTTTAAAACTTTTTGTGTTTAAGACACAGCAGTCAGATCTCAGTTACTCTCATCTGATTTGAATTCTGACAACAAACTTTAGCACTTATGAATGGCTACTGTACATACATGTGTGCACGGTCAGCTGCTCAGTAATGTCTGAATCTTTGTGACCCCATGGAATGTAGCTCCTCAGCTTCCTTTGTCCATGGGATTTTCCTGGCAATTATACTGGAGTGGGTTGCCATTGCCTCCTTTAGGGGATCTTCCTGATCCAAGAACTGACTCTGCATCTCTTGCAGCTCCTGGATTGGCAGGAAGATTCTTTACCACTGAGCTACCCAGGAAGCCCCTGGATATTGTAAATAATGGAACCTAAAATAAGACATCTGATTGTTAGAGAAAGAGAAAGCCGATATTAAGGACCTAGTCACTGCAGGTTGAAAACTTGGTGACTCTCATTATGCAGCAGAAACATATTTGGTTAATACATGGCACATTTCTACAACCTGAGGAATTAGGCATTTATGTGTTCTTGTTGTTTTTGTAAAGTCCTATGACAGCAATGAACTCAGGCAAGAGCCAGAGAAGCTACACACAGAACTGAAATGGAACTCAGCTTTGCTATGAGAGATTTGTAATTTGCAACATTGCTGGGCTGAAAATCATTGACTGCTCTTGGACTCAAGTTAAGTAATTACAAGTGGTGGGTGTACAACTGCATCCTTGGAAAGTGGTAAGATTGTTGTCCTGCCATACTTACGTGGTAAGCCCAAGTCTTAACCTACATACCAGTTCCCATGGGCCAGCTTGGTGTTTTGAGGAGACAATAGGTGTCCCCAGAATTTTCATCTCTGACATCCTTAGGATGTCAAACAACTCACCCCAGGACGTTACAGAGCTTAAAAGCAAGGCCAAATTTTCCAGTAGGAAGAACTGCTTGTTTTAGTCCATCTCTACACATTATTTAAAATTAGTATTTACAAAATAGTTTCTATAAACAAAATCTTAGCTGTGTAGGTAGAGTGGCCAAGCATGTTGCTACCTCTAATTCCCTTTATCCTCTAGGTTTAAAAGGAAAATATTCCTTAGGGATTCAGTTGCTTATGGAGAACTTTGGCTCAAAATATCTTCCAGTGATTGATATGTTAGGGTGTCTTTGTCTTTCCTGTACATATTCACTTGCTCCCTACTACTAGATCTTTAATGTGTCTGTTCATAATGGGATTTTTGACATTAAACATTGTAGAGTATTAAATATACAATGCCAGATTTCATCAGTGCTGCAGGACATTTACGCATCTAAGACAGCTTAATAGCTTTGAATAAAGTGGCTCCCAACACCAGTACTGGGAAAGATGGATGTACTTACGATTACATTATTCTTTGACAGTATGTGAGAAAACTGGAGTTCACAGATACACAGAAGTTAAATAGTAAAGATAAGGCCCCGCCCATTAGTTCTGTCCCATTTCAAAAGCCAAGCTTTGTAAGAGAAATGCAGAGTCCTCCCCAGTTCAAAGATCCCATAAAAAATAAACAGGACTGGGAATGACACAGTCACAGATTTTAGCACTGGCAGTTATTTATTTGAGCTACATGCCAGGTACTGTGTATGCTCTGAGAGAGATCTACTTTGGGGAGAGCAGTAAGTGAACAAGTTCGCTGCAAACTTTGCTTTTCACCCACAGCTGAAGCTACCTACCTTGAATTTTTGCTTTCTTCCCAAGGAAGGTGATTGCTACTCAAGTAGGAATAGATTTCAGGCCTGGAATGATCTCTCACCCAGGAAGAGTTGATCCATTTCACTGACCCAAAATTGAGGGGGAGCAGTGGGTACTTGAAGACATCCATTGAAGACATCCCATGTAGCCTTGGCCTGTACTACATGACTGCACACTATGGCAAACAAACTCATGCAGGATTGCAGTAATGTCAAAGGGTCTGATATCTGCCTCTCCCCACTGGCTACTTTTGAGGTCCTTACCTGTGACTGGTTGGCAGCCTGGATGCTTTTATTCAGATATTACTGAATGCATATTGGAGAGAGGTACTATGGAAGGGGCCATCACCCATGATCTCAGGGAGCTCTAGTTGTATGACAGAGATGGGTGATAATCAACTAAACCTACAAATAAATGTCCAATTGGAGCTGTGTTAAATTCTGTGAAGAAGAAAAGCCAGAAGTTCATGTAACAAGGGGCCTGCACAGCCACGGAGGTCAGAGAAAGAGTCTCTGAGGAAGCGGCATTTGAGCTGAAATCTTTAAGATGAGTTGGATCTGGTAGGGGAGGAATGACTTACAGGTGGAGTCATTCCAGAGAGGAAGAGGGGACTGTATGTTTAAAGCCCCTGTGGCAGAGGACAAACTGGAACGTAGGGAGTGAGAGAGAGAATGGTGCAGGATAACGATTACAGCTCACACCACTGGGTTCTTACTCTATGAACGTGAAAGTTGCTCAGTCATGTCTGACTCTTTACAGCCCCACAGACTAAAGTCCATGGAATTCTCCAGGCCAGAATACTGGAGTGGGTACCCTTTCCCTTCTCTAGGAGATCTTCCCAACCCAGGGATCAAACCCAGGTCTCCCATATACCAGGTGTTTTTCTCAAGGTTTTATATATATGAACTCACTTAATCTTTGTAAAGACCCAAAGAGATAAATGCTATTATGACCTACATTTCACATATGAGAGAACAGTCACAGAAAGATTAAGTAATGTACCCAAAGTCATACATCTGAATCTTCAGATAGCCTAACTCCAGAGTAGTGAGCAGGATGGAGAGGTATCTATCTAGATGGGAATGGGAAATGATTGCATTTTCTTCAGTCAAGGGGTGAGGTGGCTGGGTTTGTACCCTGAACAGTCTGTCCTGGCTCACTGAACTCTGCTTGGTGAATGGCAGCTTTGAGTTCATCTTAGACCCTCTGCCTCTATGTCTACATGCCCTCCTAGGACATGTACACATGAGGTAAGAATTATGCTCTATTATAAAACTGCAGTCTCCCAAATCCTATGGACTCAGGGTTCTGGAGTTCAGGGTTTTGAGAAGAACTACAGAAAGTACAGATCCTAAGGGTCTGAATGAAGCCTCTGCAGGCATTAAGAAGTCCATTTACCATGTCTTTTCATTGTAATGGGAGGGAAAAGCAGAAGGGACATCCACATTCTCCACACCTCTGACCACCTCTGACCCAGGGACTCGGTTTCTTGGAGACTGCAATAACTTTGTATTTGCTGACTGGCTTCCCCACCTGGTCAACAATGATCCAAGGAACTGTAAACAAAAGATAAACACCATCCTCTCTACTCAGACCTACCATAATCAGCATTTCTGGGAAGAGTTTCAGAAATTGATATTTTTGAAGTTTCAAGAATGAAGCAGATTACTTCTAAGATCTTGATCCAAAATTATGATTTTTATCTTTGCTTCAGTTCAGTTCAGTCACTCAGTCGTGTCCAACTCTTTGTGACCCCATGAATTGCAGCACGCCAGGCCTCCCTGTCCATCACTAACTCCCGGAGTTCACACAAACTCACATCCATCAAACGGTGATGCCATCCAGCCAGCTCATCCTCTGTCGACCCCTTTTCCTCCTCCCCGCAATCCCTCCCAGCATCAGATTATCTTTCCTGACATTTATCCATTAAAAGAAGTATAAGAAGAACTAGAGTTTTTTCAAAATGCTGAGAGACTTTATACATTTTATATTGCTTAATGCCAACTCAGCCCTTTGAGGCTGGTAGTATTATTATCACTTGACAGATAAGGAAACTTTGGCTCAGTAAGATTTCTGCCCCCTTCAATGTGCATGCATGCACGCTAAGTCGCTTTAGTCATGTCTGACTCTTTGTGACCCTATGTAATGTAGCCCCTCAGGCGCCTCTGTCCATGGGATTCTCCAGGCAAGAATACTGGAGTGGGTTGCTATGTCCTCCTGCAGGGAATCTTCCCAACCCAGGGATGGAACCTGAGTCTCCTATGTCTCTTGCATTGGCAGGCAGGTTCTTTATCACTAGCACCACCTGGTAAACCAACACCTCACACTTAATACTGGACTGAAAACTTGAATCTGTTTCTCTAAACTCAGTCTCCTTCTGCTAATGGAGATGTGGGCAAAAGGGCTAAACAGTAAATATTTTTGACAGTAGGTCTTAGATCTTTTTTAGTTTCAGACATCTGCTTATCAGTAAAGCTCCCTGCCATGAAACGTCCTTTGTTTGTAATTACTTTCTTAGTTTCAACAGTTTAGGGGAATTCTGACTTGGCACAAACGTTCCTGACTTTGAGTAGCAGGCCCAGGACTCTATGGGGCCATGACTGGGACAAAAGGCATGGTTTTCATAAATGTTCAGGAACTACAGTGGGAGCTGATAGAATTCTCTCAGCCTTGAGAGGTATGATAATTAAAAGTATGGGGCTCTGAGATAACCATAGACTTCACTATAGCCTGGAAGAAATTATTTATCACAAGAGGTTCTCTTTGGTACAGATGTTTCTAGGTGTAACATTTTCCCAATCTTCACAGTCAACTGTAGTCCTACAAAACTAAAGCTGCAGACTTCTCCTTTTCTCTTTTTTGAAATTTAAGATTGGAATAAGTATCCCCATGATTTCTGACAGAAACCATTGTAACTCACAGATATAAAAGGATTTCCTCAGGCAAGCTGGGCAAACACAGAAAAACCAGATATATGAAATGACTCAAAAGTCTGAATGAAGAAAATACATCTGAACAATCAGAAATGTTTTCTGAAGGAAGTTTACTCCAAAAAGTAAGTTATGATAAGAAACAAAACAAAATTGATTCATATTCTCAATAAACTTGGATTTAAGCACCCACTCCATCTAAAAGCAGTGACCAGAGGTCAGGAAATATTGTTTTTAAACATTTAAAATTTTAAACTAATTTAATTTGTTAATGTACATTTATGTTTCTGAATTCAAGTTTTAAATTTCAAGTTTTATTTACCAGTGATAGTAGAGAGTAACAGATTAGACATTATAGAAAATCACATCAGTGATTCAAAAGTTCAGCTTGAGAAATTTTCCCAAAACCCAGAAAAAATATTTTTTATTTGGATAATAAAAGGCATATAAGAAAAATTAACATCATTTGCTAATATAAAATGGAAACAGATTGATAGTCTATCAATAAAATATCTACCTAGATTTTATTTAGTGGGGAAAAGCTATCAAGTTTTGTGATGAGAAACTGAAGTCACTCATGATGACTATTGCTGGTAGTAATATTGTTCTAGGCTAGCCAATGCAATTAAGATGAGAAAAGGAATAACAGACTTAAATAGTGTAAAGTAAGAGAAAATTATCATTATTTTCAGATAATAGTGTATCTACAAAACCAAAAAGAATCAACGGAAAAACAGATAAAACTAATTTGACATTTCAGAAGATGGTTTCAAAACAAATGTGCGAAAATTACACATTTACATTTTAGCATAGCCATTTATAAATGTATGGAAGTAAAGTCATATCACAATGGTCATGAAAGTATTTAATACTTAGAAGTAAATTGAGTTATGTAAAATCTATATGAAGAAAACTACTTCATATTCCTTTACTCAGTTGTGTCTGACTCTTTGAGATCCCATGGACTATAGTCTGCCAGGATTCCCTGTCCATTGAATTCTCCAGGCAAGAATACTGGAGTGGGTTGCCATTTCCTTCTCCAGGGGCTCTTCCTGACCCAGGGATCGAAACTTGGTCTCCTGCATTGCAGGCAAAATCTTTAATGTCGTGCCGAATGATTTGTCTATAGACAAGATCATATCACAATGGTCATGAAAGTATATAATACTTCGAAGAAAATTGAGTTATGTAAAATCTATATGAAGAAAACTGCTTAATATTCCTTTACTGAAAGAAATAATAAAAAGTTGAATAAATGAAGAAACATTATACCCTGCTCAACAGTCATATCAAATACTGTTACGTTAGAACAAGCTAGTGTGCAGGATCTGCGCATCTAGGTGGGGAGATGCAGAAATTACATAGGTTATACAACTTGAATTAAGATAAGAGATCTGGCGACAGAAATTTGGGAGTTACCACTGTTAATGGTTATAACCATGAAAATAAATGAGATGATCTAGGAAAGCGTGGGGTGCAAAGAGAAAAGGGTCAAAGACCAAATCATAGAGAAGAACAACAAATTTGAGATAAGGACTTCCCTGGTGGCTCAGTGGCAAATAATCCTCCTGTCAAGTGGGAGATGTGGGTTCATTCCCTAAGTCAGGAAGATCCCCTGGAGAAAAAAATGGCAACCCACTCCAATATTCTTGCCTGGAAAATCACATGGACAGGGGAGCCTGGCAGGTTAGAGTTCATAGGGTTGCAAAACAGTCAGGCACAACTTGGAGACTAATAACAACAAAACTAAAGTTGAGATAAGGATACCTGAATTTTTTGTGATGCTAATAACCATGGAGAAGACAGTGTACATGGAAGTGAAGTGATGTGTTAGTTGCTCAGTTGTGTCCAACCCTTTGCGACCCCATGAACTGTAGCCCGCCAGACTTCTCTGTCCATGGGTTTCTCCAGGCAAGAATACTGGAGTGGGTTGCTATGTCCACCTCCAGGTAGTCTTCCCAACCCAGGGATCAAGCCTGGGTCTCCTGCATTGCAGGCAGATTCTTTACCGTTTGAGCTACAGGGAAGTCCCTAGTATACATGGAATCTACCAGTTATTGTGTGAAGTCAACAAATCCTAATGAGTCTCAATTTCCCCTTCTATAAAGTGGAGTTTATAGCAGTTTAGTTTATAGCAGTTATCAGGAAAAAAATAAAGAAGTGTGACAATGATTGTGAAATATTTTTAAAACTGTAAACCATTATACAACAGATGATGTTGTTTTTAGTTCTGGCCAACTTCCAGGCAATGTTTTAACATGAAATGTGTTACCTGATGGCTCTGAAAAAAATTTCCCATCACTTCCTCTGTAGTTACAGTTTTCCCACCCAAGGCAGGTCTGCAGGCTTGTTAACACAGACACATGATCTGCTCTGTGCTTCTGCACTGACGCAAACTAAGCTGCCAGGGAAACCAACTGATCTGAACTGGTTTACAATGCCCTGCATTGTTTCAGTCATCAAATGGAGACCAGAATTCCAGTTCCAGTCAAGTGAAGTGGTGGAGCACTTTCTTTTTGTGTAAACAGATGCCTGCACTTATATAAATACTGTGTTCCTTCCCAGAACTTAGTTGGAAAGCATCCCCACCAAACACCTCCTAGGATGTTTGGCACATGGCTCAAACCAGATGACATTTCAATTGTCCTTCCCCTCTATTGTGATTTCAAATATTCATAACACTGACATTTCTCCAAACCCTTAATTTCAATGACAAGTGTCAAGTAGTAATAACATAATGGGCTTAGTCCCACATCCATCATTTTTTCATCCATTCCTACAAAATGTATTCATTAATCATCTATTAAATACCAGACAGTTTGTAGGAATAAGGTTCACAGAGATGAATGACAACTGAGTTGCTCTTAAAGAGCTTGAAGTCTAGTCAGAAAAAAGAAAGAAAAGAAAGAAGCATGGTAGCACTGAATTGCAATACAGTGGAATAAGAAATTTAATAAATGTATGTTGACTATTTGCTGTTGTGGTTGTTGTTCAGTCGCTAAGTCCTGTCCAACTCTGCAGTCCCATGGACTGCAGCACATCAGGCTCCTCTGTCTGACACTATCTCCCAGTTCAGTTCAGTTCAGTTCAGTCACTCAGTCCTGTCCGACTCTTTGTGACCCCGTGGACTGCAGCACGCCATCAGGGTCTTTTCAAATGAGTCAGTTTCCAGCATCAGGTGGCCAAGGTATTGGAGTTTCAGTTTCAGCATCAGTCCTTCCAATGAATATTCAGGATTGATTTCCTTTAGGCTGGACTGGTTGGATCTCCTTGCTATCCAAAGAACTCTTAAGAGTCTTCTCCAACGTTGCAATTTGAAAGAATTAATTCTTCAGTAATCAGCCTTCTTTATGGTCCAACTCTCACATAACTACTGAAAAAACTATAGCTTTGATTATACAGACTCTTGTCGGCAAAATGTATCTGCTTTTTAATACACTGTCTAGGGGGCGGCCGTCTATGGGGTTGCACAGAGTCGGACACGACTGAAGCGACTTAGCAGCAGCAGCAGCAGCAGCAGGTTGGTCATAGCTTTCCTTCCAAGGAGCAAGCGTGTTTTAATTTCCTGGCTGCAGTCACCATCCACAATGACTTTGGAGCCTAAGAAAATAAAACCTGTCACTGCTTTCACTTTTCCCCCTTTATCTGAGTGATTCTTGAGAGTCCCTTGGAATGCAAGGAGATCAAACCAGACAATCCTAAAGGAAAGCTGTCCTGGATATTCATTGGAAGGACTGACACTGGAGCTGAAACTCCAGTACTTTGGCCACTTGATGCAAAGAACTGACTCATTGGAAAAGACCTTGATGCTAGGAAAGACTGAAGGCAGGAGGAGAAGGGGACGACAAAGGATGAGATTGTTGGATGGCATCACCAACTCAATGGATATGAGACTGAGTAAGTTCCGGGAGTTGGTGATGGACAGGGAAGCCTGGCGTGCTACAGTCCATAGGGTCACAAAGAGTCAGACAAGACCGAGCTACTGAACTGAACTAAACCGTCATGGTTATGGCTGGGTCATTAAGACCTTTTCTGTATATTTCTTCTGTGTATTCTTGCCATCTTCTAATCTCTTCTGCTTCTTTTCCCCTTCTATTTCCCCTTCCCATGGGTGGAGTGATGGGACCAGATGCCATGATCTTAGTTTTTTGAATGCTGTGTCTCAGACCAACTTTTACACTATCCTCTTTCACCTGCACCAAAAGGCTCTTAAGTTCCTCTTTGTTTTCTGCCATTAGGCATCTGCATGTCTGAAGTTGTTGATCTCTCTCCCAGCAATCTTGATTCCAGCTTGTGATTCATCCAGCCCAGCATTTTGCACAAGGTACTCTGCATATAAGTTAAACAAGTAGGGTGACGATATACATCCTTGCCTTACTCCTTTCACAATTTAGAACCAGTCAGTTGTTCCACGTCTGGTTGCTTCTTGACCTGCATACAGGTTTCTCAGGAGATAGCTAAGGTGGTCTGGTATCCCCATCTCTTGAAGAATTTTCCACAGTTTGTTGTGATCACATAGTCAAAGGCTTTATTAGAGTCAATGAAGCTGAAGAAGATGTTTTTCTGAAATTCCCTTGCTTTCTCCATGATCCAACAAATGTTGGCAATTTGATCTCTGGTTCCTCTGCCTTTTATAAACCCAGCTTGTACATCTGGAATTTCTCAGTTTACATTCTGCTAAAGCCTAGCTTGAAGGATTTTTAGCATAACCTTGCTAGTATGTGAAATGAGCAAAATTGTACAGTAGTTTGAATATTTTTTGGCATTGCCCTTCTTTGCGATTGGAATGAAAACTAACCTACTGCTGAGTTTTCCAAATTTGCTGACGTATTAAGTGTAGCACTTTAATGATACTGTATTTTAGGATTTTAAATAGTTCAGCTGGAATTCCGTCACTTCCACTAGCTTTGTTTGTAGTAATGCTTCCTAAGGCCTACTTGACTTCATGCTCCAGAATGTCCGGCTCTAGGTGAGCGACCATACCATTATGGGTATCTGTGTCATTAAGACATTTTTCGTATAGCTCTTCTGTGCATTCTTGCCATGTCTTCTTAATCTCTTCTGCTTCTGTTAGGTCCTTACCATTTCTGTCCTTTATCATGTGCATCTTTGCATGAAATCTTCCCTTGATATCTCCCAGGGGACTATGGAAACCCTGGAAATGGCCATCAAGACTCTCAGTTTAGCCAAAAGTCCAAGAGTTGAAGTGTCAGAAGTCTGACTCCTTCTGATTCTGAAAATAGAGTATAATTGATAAATACCACTAAACATGACTTTAGATGGCAGCTCTCCTCACCACTGAACTCTTCCTCATTGTATAATCCATTTCTAAGAGGACAGTGACATCCTCCCAAGGAGAGCAGACTACATAACACACCATCTGCCATCCTCAAAAAAGAGAGAGGAGGCCAAAACCTCTTGAAAGAGTTGTTTTAAGCAGAAGTTCAGTAGGATTCAGACTGGGAATGATGCTAATGTCACAGTCACTTTGAATCTAAGGAGTTACTGTCATGTGGCATGAAAGCAGAAGTTGGCAGGAATCTTCTGACATCACCTATACCTTAGTGTGACATTATGAAAGATTGCCCAAAAGGAAGACAGTCCTGACAATGAAATGAGGTTACTCACCCAAGGACAGGTTATTCCCTTCTGAGAATCACTGACCCTATTTATCAAATATGAATGTTGGCTGGATGTGCTCTGAGATCTCTTCTATATCTATGAACCTAGGATTTATTTTAGAATCAGAACAAAGACTATTACAACAATTCTCTTAATTTCTTAGAGTAGGTGTATACAACTGGGGAAGAAGCAGGAGCAAGATCCTCAAAATTCACCTAATGCATCCTTCATTTCCTTTCATGTGGCTGCTAATCCTTTTAACTTATGAGGGCAGAAGATCCAGGCAGGAAAACCCAGGGAGCAAAATAGAGACAGTTTCATCTCCTATATGACTCCTTGCACATTCTTTATCCTACTCATGCTGATTTTAGGTCATCAGTTCAGTTCAGTTCAGTTCAGTCGCTCAGTCGTGTCCGACTCTTTGCGACCCCATGAATCGCAGCACGCCAGGCCTCCCTGTCCATCACTGGATTTTTGCATCTATGTTCATCAGTGATATTGGCCTGTAGTTTTCTTTTTTTGTGGCATCTTTGTCAGGTTTTGGTTCTTCTGCCTCTTCTGCAGAAGAGGTTTGATCTCCTTGCTATCCAAGAGTCTTCTCCAGCACCACAGTTCGAAGGCATCAATTCTTCAGCATTCAGCCTTTTTTATTGTCCAGCTCTCAGAGCCATACATGACTACTGAAAAAGCCAGGCTTTGACTAGATGGACATTTGTAGACAAAGTAATATCTCTCCTTTTTAATATACTATCTAGGTTTGCCATAGCTTTTCTTCCAAGGAGTAAACATTTTTAAATTTCATGGCTGTAGTCACAGTCTGCAGTGATTCTGAAGCCCAGGGAAATAAAGTCTGGCACTGTTTCCATTGTTTCCCCATCTATTTGCCATGACGTGATGGGACCAGATGCCATGATCTTCATTTTTTTGAAAGTTGAGTTTTAAGGTAACTTTTTCATTCTCCCCTTTCACCTTCATCAAGAGGCTCTTTAATTCCTCTTCACTTTTTGCCATTAGGATGGCGTCATCTACATATCTGTTATTGATATTTCTCTTAGAAATCTTGATTTCAGCTTGTGCTTCATCTAGCCTGGCATTTCTCATGATGTAATCTGATTATAAATTAAATAAGCAACATGACAATATACAGCCTTGATGTATTCCTTTCCCAATTTGGAACCAGTCCCTTGTTCCATGTCCAGTTCTAACTGTTGTTTATTGACCTGCATATAGGTTTCACAGGAGGTAAGGTGGTCTGATATTCTCATCTCTTCAAGAATTTTCCACAGTGTGTTGTGATCCACAGTCAAAAGTTTTAACATAGTCAATAAAGCAGAAGTAGATGTTTTTCTGGAATTCTCTTGTTTTTTCTATGATCCAGTGGAAGTTGGTAATTTGATCTCTGGTTCCTGGGTCTTTTCTAAATCCCGCTTGTGCATCTGGAAGTTCTTGGTTCACATACTGTTGAAGTCTAGCTTGAAAGATTTTGACCTTTACTTTGCTAACTTGTGAAATGACTGCAATTGTGCAGTTGTTTGAACATTCTTTGTCATTGCCTTTCTTTGAGATTGAAATGAAAATTGACCTTTTCTAGTCCTGTGGCCACTGTTGAGCTTTCCAAATTTGCTGGCATAATGAGTGCAGCACTTTCACAGCATCATCTTTTAGGATTTGAAATATTCAAATGGAATTCCATCACTTCCACTANATTGACCTTTTCTAGTCCTGTGGCCACTGTTGAGCTTTCCAAATTTGCTGGCATAATGAGTGCAGCACTTTCACAGCATCATCTTTTAGGATTTGAAATATTCAAATGGAATTCCATCACTTCCACTAGCTTTGTTCGTAGTGATATTTTCTAAGGCCCAGTTGACTTTACACTCCAGGATGTCTGGCTCTAGGCGAGTAATCACATCATCATGGTTATCTGGGTCATGAAGATCTTTTTTGTACAGTTCTATGTATTCTTGCCACGTCTTCTTAATATCTTCTGCTTCTGTTAGGTCCATACCATTTCTGTCCTTTATTGTGCCCATCTTTGCATGAAATAGTCTCTTGCTATCTCTAAATTTCTTGAAGAGATCTCTAATCTTTCTCATTCTATTGTTTTCCTCTATATCTTTGCATTGTTCATTTAAAACGACTTTCTAATCTCTCCTTACTAGTCTTTGGACTTCTGCCTTCAGATGGCTATATCTTCCTTTTCTCCTTTACTTTTCACTTCTCTTCTTTTTTCAGCTTCTCCCAAACTGTGAGAAATTAGTATCTGTTGTTTTAAGCCACTCAGCTTGTGGTAAAATCTAGGAAACTAATACACTGACCTTTGTCAGAAATATTGCCAACCCTGCTCCAATTTGTATTTTTATATAGTATTTTGTTATGTTCATTCAAATTTACTTTTCTCCTAAAGGGAGCAAAGAGATAACACAATGCAAGGGCACATTGCATTTCTGTTCATTTGATTAAGAAAATGAGAAAACCTTTGTATGTCCACAGGGTGATGCTGATGCCTTTCCTTGTTGTGGGAATGGGAGTGGGAGCTGAGTGCTCCATCCATCTCTCCAGAGAACTCATCTCTCCAATGCGTATCAGCCACTGCCTGGGATCACTGGTGACTGGAACAGAAGCTGGAAGGGATTTTCTTCCCAGATTTAATTCAACTTTGCACTAGTGGCAGGATGGGGCTTGGGAAAGTATTGAGGAGGAAAATGAATGAAGAAGGATGCTAACTTGGAAAGACTGGTAGCTGACACTTGGAGGAAGATTAGACCCCCACTCCACCAAGTCTGAACTAATCATCTTTCCTACCATTTTCCTTTGTACCACCTGCCCACTGTAGTTTCCTCCTCCATTTATGGCAGTAAATGCCACCTGGCTACTTGATTAGGTACCCACATTTCTCTCCTTTACACTCCCAACAGAGAGGAGTCAGACAGCATAAGGACCTGCAAAGACAGGTGTTTGACTTAGTGGGCTTGGAGAAGGTATGGGTAAGAGCTGAGGAAGAAGGTTACATTCACCTGGTTCCCTACGTGTTCACGTATGATGTACCATAAAAGGGAAGAAAAGTAGACCAGGTAGCTCCCAAATAGCCCTGTGCCAGGATCATGGCAAATGACATCAGTCGGAACCCCAAGGCAGCGGCTGGGCACAGGGATGCGTTGCCTTCACTCCTAGGGGAACTGTCCTTCCAAAACAAAGAGAGACAGAAAAATGTACAACTGTGTGTTATTCAGGAAGAGATAAGTAATTTAAGAAGTGAATAATTTAAATATTTTATTCTGTTCTTTCAGTTCTGGTTACTGGCCAGCATCAGGGAGATGTAGGAAGGAGCCTGAATGAAAATTGTCTTACTATTGAGAGAGAATTCACAACAGTGGAGCAATTTATGGTGTTTCTACCTGGATACAGGGAAATAGGAGCTTTCTGAGTCCAAGTTCCCATGGAAATAAGCTGTAGTTCAAAACTGGTTTCTCAGAGAACTTGGACAGACATACAGACATATGTTAGGTCTAAACTTTATGTATGAGAAAATGGAGGCCTAGCTGTGCGAATTTATCTAAGATCACAGAAATAGTTGAGAACAGAGAGAATAAAAGGTTTTATGACCCAAATTGGTTCTTCAATACTCCTCACTTTTTTGGGATCTAATTCACTTCAGGTTAATGTCTCAGAGATCCTCAAGTGGGTGAAGACCTAGGCATTTGTGGGGGAAACCATTATTCCAGTTAATTACCTTATCAGCATAATTTTGATTAGAGATAGTGGACAAGGAAAGATTTCCAAGGTTTCCTGACTTTCCTTTATTCTCTGCGTTTTTCCTGGGTAGAGCAGGCATATTGTGTATTTTTAGGGTCTGACTTAACAAAAGGGATTACTATAAGGGGCAGCATCAACACAGCTATTATCCAAGATAAAATACATATTTAAATAGATAAATGGAAATGTTCTTAGGGTGGGTCTCTATCCCAAGCTTCAAATAAAGTTCTAACCTTAGAACCTGTTAGTTTTTATCAGCAGGGGTAAAAGCTGTTTTTGTCAGCTTTGGGTAATTGTCATATCTTTTCATCAATTAATTTTTGTTGAAATGCTTGCTGAGTATGTGCTGTAGCACAGGGAGACAGCTGACTGTTTGCAACATAATCTAATTTGGCAGCTGAGCCCTGAAAGCGGAGTATTCCTTAAATTAACATGCTAGAGGATGGCAGAACTAAAAAAAGGAACCGGTGCTCTGGGAGATGCTTGCTGGCTCTTCAGTGAGATTTGAGCCTCTGCCCTGAATTCAGATGGTCCCATGTCCAAGCCCAGGCTCTGCCTCTGACCAACTTTGTGGCTTGCAGCAAGTTGTCAATCTCTGAGCATCTGTTACTACATTTGTAGCAGAGAAATAGCACCTCTAAGGTGTTGTACTAAGTGCTTTAGACATAGTTTCTCGTACAGGTTTTAAAAGAGCTGATAAAAAGACTTTTTATTGGTACTTTTTTTTTTTCCTGAGGGATAAGTAAAGCAGCTAATTTGGTAGGAAAGGCCAAGGAATAGGAGACATGATTTCTAGTCCAGTTTGGCTATTAACTAATTCTTTCATTTTTCACTTCCATGCATTGGAGAAGGAAATGGCAACCCACTCCAGTGTTCTTGCCTGGAGAATCCCAGGGAC
>SJYT01006111.1:134083-163533 GCA_006410635.1 Cephalophus harveyi | reverse complement strand
AGTGAACTCCGAGAGATGGTGATGAACAGGGAGGCCTGGCGTGCTGCGATTCATGGGGTCGCAAAGAGTCGGACATGACTGAGCGACTGAACTGAACTGAACTGAAACTGAATTCTTTACTGCAGGACTTTTCAGGACTTCAGGTATGCTAAATATGGATTATAGTCCTTCCCAGGGGAACATATAATGCAACATTTTCCAAATGTAATTGGAAGGACTGATGTTGAAGCTGAAACTCCAATACTTTGGCCAACTGATGCGGAGAGCTGACACACTGGAAAAGACCCTGATGCTGGGAAAGATTAAGGGCAGGAGGAGTAGGGGACGACGGAGGATGGGATGGTTGGATGGCATCACCAACACAGTGGAAATGGGTTTGGGTGGACTCTGGAATTTGGTGATGGACAGGGAAGTCTGGCGTGCTGTGATTCATGGGGTCGCAAAGAGTCGGACACAGCTGAGCGACTGAACTGAACGGAATGAATCACTTGAAATTACTTTTTATGGAATAACTCAAAGAATGAGCTTTACTTTGAAGACATTCAAATAATTTGAGGTGATGTATTCAATACAGTGAAACATTATCAAAATCTTCCTTCACATGGCTTAAATTCTATTCGTTTTCCTGGTGAAAACTGATTGTGTTTGCAGTAATCTAGAATAATCCAGGGGCATGAAGATTCCTGGGGTATATGGCATTTTACAAGGGGTATCTGAAGAAATGGATACCTTTTATCACATGTTACTTCTATTTTTTCCCACAAATTTACCTGGGAGAGAATGAGCTAGTTTTGAAGAATCCTGCTTCTTTTCATACTTTCTCTCACCTTATAAAAAATTCCTGGCTCTCATCCATCTAGATAGTCTCTATAAATATAGAGTGAAAACCTTATTCTAAGCCAAAACCAAGAGACAGGTGGAATAGTTGGTGGATTGTTGAACAGTTCAGTTCAGTGGCTCAGTCATGTCTGACTTTTGTGACCCCATAGACTGCAGCACACCAGGCCTCGCTGTCCATCACCAATCCCCGGAGCCTACTCAAACTCATGTCCATCGTGTTAGTGATGCCATCCAACCATCTCATCCTCTGTCGTCCCCTTCTCCTCCCACCTTCAATCTTTTCCAGCATCAGGGTCTTTTCCAATGAGTCGGTTCTTCACATCAGGTGACCAAAGTATTGGAAATCAACTTCAGTATCAGTCCTTCCAATGAACATTCAGGAATGATTTCCTTTAGGATTGACTGGTTGGATCTCCTTGCAGTCCAGGGAACTCTCAAGCATCTTCTTTAACACCACAGTTCAAAAGCATCAATTCTTTGGTGCTCAGCTTTCTTTATAGTCTAACTCTTACATCCACACATGATTACTAGAAAAAAAAACATAGCTTTGATTATAGGGACCTTTGTTGGCAAAGTAATACCTGTGCTTTTTAATATGCTGTCTAGGTTGGCCATAGCTTTTGTTTCAGGGAGCAAGAGTCTTTTAATATCATGGCTCCAGTCACCATCTGCAATGATTTTGGAGCCCAAGAAAATAAAGTCTCTCACTGTTTCCATTGTTTCACCATCTATTTGCCATGAAGTGATGGGACTGGATGCCATGATCTTCGTTTTCTGAATGTTGAGTTTTAACCCAACATTTTCACTCTCCTCTTTCACTTTCATCAAGAGGCTCTTTAGTTTTTCTTCACTTTCTGCCATAAGGGTGAGAATTCTGCATATCTGAGGTTATTGATATTTCTCCCAGCAATCTTGATTCTAGCTTGTGCTTCATCCAGCCCAGCATTTCTCATGATGTACTCTGCATATAAGTTAAATAAGCAGAGTGACAATATGCAGCCTTAACATACTCCTTTCCTAATTTGAAGCCAGTCTGTTGTTCCATGTCCAGTCCTTGTTGTCCTTGCTGAAAAGGGAATGGCTTTAATGCCTAGGTAAAATTTTTTCTTGCAAGACTGATGTTTTCAATTCAGTAACACTGCTGCTGCTGCTGCTAAGTCACTTCAGTCGTGTCCGATTCTGTGTGACCCCATAGACGGCAGCCCACCAGGCTCCCCCGTCCCTGGGATTCTCCAGGCAAGAACACTGGAGTGGGTTGCCATTTCCTTCTCCAATGTATGAAAGGGAAAAGTGAAAGAGAAGTCGCTCAGTCGTGTCCGACTCTTAGCGACCCCATGGACTGCAGCCCACCAGGCTCCTCCATCCATGGGATTTTCCAGGCAAGAGTACTGGAGTGGGGTGCCATTGCCTTCTCCCAGTAACACTGCAAGAGTATCTAATTGACTAGTCATCTGATGAATCATTGAAAATAGTTTTGATATGGTCAATATGTGAGATTTTTGGAAGCTGTTCAATGCATGAGAAGAATTGGAGAATTGAATGCCTGATAAAATTAAACTCCTTCCATTCCCATTCATTTGTTTAGATGAACAGCATTTCCTTGAGCTTAAATCTATAGAAAATAAAAACTAGAAATGGAATTAGGGCTGAACCCCATCTTCTTATTATAATATTTATAGTAATGGTAATGTGAAGTATTCATCTTGGATTATGAACTATATACGGGAAAGCCCCAGCCCCATCCAATTAATTAAGAGGTTATTACCAAGGATAATATTTTACTTATTGTGCTAATAATTATTTATGTTTAAAAATGGAGCCCTATAATATTGTTAATCATAACTCAATACAGAAATACTTTTTAATACTTAAAGCCTTCTGGTCACTGTATGTTTAAAAATATGTTAACTTTCAATTTACACACATATTTTCATTGCACTGAGTATAATTCAGGGAAAATTAAAGGCTCTCAAGCACAAAATGTCCTTTTTCAGGATACAATTCTGTGGGGAATTGAAATGAAAGTACTTTAAAGGGAATAAAGGGTGATGTGAAATTTTAGACTGGATGAGTATGCTTTAATTAATTAAATGGTAGTGGTTCTCAACTTGCTGTTGTGTTTGGATTACTGTAGCTACATTTTACAGGGTCATCTAATAGTGTAAATTAAAAAGTGTCATTATTTGCGATTTGCCAGAAATTATACCTTTTGCAATTAGTTACAAGATAAAGAGGAAAATTGTATTCATTTATTTGGGTAACACTGGCTTATAACGTTATATAAGTTTCCTGTGTACAGCACTGTGTTTATGCTTCTGTGTACAATGCAGTGTGCTCACCACCACAAGCTTAGTTTCCATCCATCACCGTGTACTTGCCTCTACCCAGCCTGCCCTCCACTTACTCCTTCCCCATTGGTAATCACTACTCTGTTTTCTATATATACATGTGTTTTTCTTTATTTTGTTCATTTGTTTTTTATTTTTTAAGTATCAAGTTATATTTTAAATTTTTTGTTTTCGTCTGCGCTGGGTCCTTGTTGCTGCTCAGTCTTCTCTCTAGTTGCGGCGGGTGGGAGCCCCTCTGTATTTGTGATGTGAGGGCTTCTCATTGCGGTGGCTTCTCTTTTTGCAGGGCACGGGCTCTAGAGCGCTGGCTCAGTAATTGTGGCACACGGATTTAGTTGCTCCACAGCATGGGGGATCTTCCCAGATAAGGGATTGAACCCATGTCTCCTGCATTGGCAGGCAGATTATTTACTACTAGGCCAGCAGGAAAGTCCTGTTCATTTACTTAAATGTTTTAAAATTCCATTTATGAGTGAAATCATGGTATTTGTCTTTCTTCACCTAACTTATTTTGCTTAATACCCTCAAGGGCCATCCTTGTTGTCATAATGGCAAGATTTCACCTTTTCTTAGGGCTGAATAGTATTCTACTGTAGCATATGCCACATCTTTATCCATTCATTCATTGATGGGCATTTAGGCTGTTTTCTTATCTTGGCTTTTGGAATGAGTATAGGGACGCATGTATCTTTTCAAATTAGTGTTTTTTGTATTCTTTGGATAAATACCCAAAAGTAGGATAGTTAGATCATGTGATAGTTCTATTCCTATTTTCTGAAGACTCTCCACCTTGTTTTTCATAGTGGCTGCACCAGTTTACATTCCCACCAGAGTGCAGGAGGGTTCCCGCTTCTCCACACCCTCATCACCACTTCTTATTTCTTGCTTTATTGATAGTAGCCATTCTAACAGGCATGAGGTAATGGTGAAATTTTAGATGTCAAATTACAGATGCACAAGTTTTTCCTATACCAACTTTCCACAATCTTCTTCATGGAAATAACAAAAAATGTCTAAAGGCCCCTGATTTAAGCCACAGCCAGTGATGACTAATTATTCTGCCATTGTAATCCCCTCATTTACTATGACTTTGCAGTTTGCTCTGTGAAGTTTCATTGTTTGGGGATTGTTTTGAATCATGATCTGGGTTCTTCAATATATAATTGTGATCTGGATACCTCCACGCATAACCATGTCTTAGGATATTCTTCCTTAAACTGGTATTAATGTGCTTTTCAGCGCAAAGTTTTGATCTCTTTCATCTAGGGCATGGTAGACGTATGGTTATTACCATTGCCCCTTGGCTCTGAAGATGTGAAGTGTGAAGAGCTGGCTTATGCAAATGGCTTCAGGTTTTTAGAGAATTGTGGGTGACGCAGATGTGGTATCAAAGAGTGAGCACCAGTGTTTGGAGACTTGGATTCAAGGTCTATACCATCTTTGATAAGTGATGCTCCTCCTCACAGCTTTAACACTTGATGGATTTATCAGCAAGAGCCTTTTCAGCACTAAGATTACTTATTTTTTATATTAATTTTTTTCTGATTTTGGTAAGAACACTTAACTGAGACCTACCATTTAATAAATTATTAAAATTTTAAACTTCTCATTTTGATCTAATTTCAGACTTAAAATGTTACAGGATCAATATATTGAATTTCTGTATACTTTTCACGTAGCTTCCCCCTATGTTACCATCTTACATAACAGTATATTTATAAAAATCAAGGAATTAGGTAAGAAGGTAGTATTGTATCAGTGTTAGAGAGCCTATTCAAATTTCACCAATTGTCCCGTTAATGTCTTAGTTTCCTAGTCCAAGAGCCAATCCAACCTCTTGTTGCATTAATTTGTCATGTCTCCTTAACCAGGAACAGTTCTTAAATCTTTTAAAAATCTGAAATAGTTTCTAAGTTTTTTTTTTGTTTGTTTGTTTTTTTTCGCTCTCTTTCATTGCCTTGACCCTTCAAAAGAGTACTGACAGTGATTCTTTTCTTGAATAACTTTAGTCAGGCTCCTGAGCCTTCTCTCAGTTCTGTCTGTGGACTTCCTTATAAAATTAAAAGTTTTAGCAAGAACACTACTGCTAAGTCAGCTTAGCAAGAATCACCCAAATTCTATATCAGATCAGGTTCCCCATCCCTCACCTTTCTCCAGGTGATGTCTGATTACCCTAGCTTATCTTCAGCAAGAATCCTGTGAGGTCAGTTTCCTCCTAGCAGTTTTCCATCCACTGGCCTCCAAATTGCTCCCTGGCTATAAATTCCCACTGGCCCATGATGTACTCAGAACTGAACCCAAACTTTCTCCACCTCCTGCAAAATCTCATTGCAATGGTGTCTATATCTATGGCTAAGGTGCTGCATAAAGGCTGATTCACCATCTTTCAAAGTGTCATAAACATTTTTTTCTTTGAAAGTACACACCCATTATTTTATAATGTGCATTGACTGATTTTTCTTCATGACCAAATTCAGGTTATGCATTTTTGGACAGAATGTCACAGAAGACATTGTATCCTTCTTAGGACAGCCTATAAGGAGGCATCTGATATCAATTTGTCTCATTACCTGAGAGGTTAACTTTGGTCACTTGGTTAAGGTCTTCTCTGTTGGATTTTTCAATGAAAAGATGAATTGTGAGTTCTTTATTAGCATAATTTTCCTTTACAAACAAAAGTCCAGCATAGGACCTTCCAATATTTCTCTCTCTCTTTTTTAAACATCAAAAATGTATAGAATCTTAACTTATGATGGTTTGTGTTCATCTGTGACTTCACATTTCTTTACAAAGAATTGTAACATGGAACTTTATTTAGACTTTTCATGGTGAATCTGTGCCAAACTGCAGGCATAAAATTATAGCATGACATTTAAAAGAACTTATTTGGAAAAAATACATAATTCTATGTTAAACTAGCTAACCTTATTCCATCATCCAGTATTTTTTAAAAAGCGATTTTTGAATCAGAAAGCCTAGGATTAAGTTCTTACTCTGGTTTACAGTAGTTTCATGAACTTTATGTATGTTTGCTTTCCAATTTCCTTTTATAAACTGAACATATTTACTTAAACCTACATGAGTTAATCTTATGGAGCTCTTATGACATTCAGAAATGATAACCATTAAGCGATGTGTACCCTTTTGGGTGTCTGCATGTCTGCAGCAGGAAGATGGGAAAGAACTGCAGTCAGAATCTATCCAATGTGGTCAACAAATTTAGTTTCAACAATAGTGGAAGTAAGTCTTTAGAATGACCTTAAATGGAGTAGTCAGTAATATTGTAGATACCAGTGTTTGAATTAAAGGGTCAGAAGCTGAATTTCTACAACTCAGCTGCCTTCTATTTTTTGCTGAACAGCTCCATGTATACACACCAACACCAGTACCTGTGGCTCTGCATTTTACAAAGTGGTTATCAAACCCTCCTAGAGCTGTCCAGAAATCCCCCCATGCATCTCCTCTGCTGTCATATGCTGCTGCATTTTATTTGGGAGACTGGCGTTTACAAACAACTAAGATATTATCTAAAAAAAGTACCTTCTTCTTATTCCCTCCAAATTATTTCCTCTTTAGTTATCTCCTATACTATTCATTCCTTTATTAATCATTCAATAAATTTTCTTGAGCTCTTCATGTGAGTCAGTCACTGTTGTAGGAGGTAGTGGCCTCAAGATCTCATGGAAGTTATAGTCCGTTTCAACAGATAAACGTAAAACTCTTCTGACGTTCTGTGATTTTGCTCTTTGACAGTTTGATGCCCATTTCCATGGACATTATAAAGTGTTACAAACTGTAATGAGTTATAAAAATGGATTATAGTTACTGATGTTGCCTTCACTGTATGGTTGCTGTTGATAAGATACTTGCTCCACGTGACACACAGTCAGGCAGTCAGCAAGTAGAAACACAAATGTACCTCCCAAGTGGCTGTGTTATATCTGCTGCCTCTGCTTACAGTCCCTGATTATTATCTTTAGTCTTCAAGGAGCGTTTCCATGGCCATCCCTCTTCCCCATTGGGAGCCATTTAACAAAGCCTTAGCAGCACGTGTCAGCATGGCAGACATCCAGCCCTCCTCCTCTGTATGTTCCTCTTGGCTCCTAGAGCTTGATGGGTCCTCTGGTACTTCCCCTCTGGGCTCACTCCTTGGGTGTTTCCCCAAAGGTCCACTAGCCTCGTAAGTCGTAGAACATCTTCCATTCTGATTCAGTGGCACTGGAGTGAAATTTGGGAATCAGCATTTTGAATAAAGATGTCATAACTGGTCAGTTTCGATAAATTGTAACTTAGCAAAACAGTGCCATAAACCATGTGTCATCTTTTTTTTAAAGCTTTTAGTGGTTTTTGTCCCTATTATAGTTCTAGAGTTTTCCACTATTTAAATGGCTGACATTACAGGATATAGTTTTAGACATGGACATAAACTGTTTAGACATACAGTTTATGTCCATATCTCTCAGGTGCTTAAGAAAGAAAACTAAGGTTACCTTGGGAACATGACGCCTGATCAGTTACTCAAATCAAGATGTTTGTCATCTGGCATTGGTTTTGAAAAAACCGTATTTATTTTAAATGGAAAAAAAAGATGGAAATTTTGAAGCAGTCATTTACTTTTTGATAGAAAAGTACTAACACCATGTTCTACCAATTCTGGTTTATTGCCAATAAAGGCTTTATTTGAGTAGCACAGAACTAAGATTCACTTACCAAGCAGCTGAGAGAGTCAGCTGATGGTCGTTGTATCTAGATTTGTGCTGGACTATTATACATGTTTTGCTTTTGCACTTTCCACTATCACATTGTTTACATCACCTGAAACACTAATAACAAGGGTTCTAGTTGGGAAAAAAAAAAAAAAAAAAAATTCATTGTTGCTATTTTTGTATCTGGAATCAAAATCTAATAGACTTAAGTGGGCATGAATTAAGTTATTTCAGCATGTTGACTTCGGGTGTGTGTCTGTACAGAATGTGGTGGTTGCCATGGCATCTCCGTGCATGATTTCTGTGAAGGTAGTGTTGACTGAATCTATAAAAACATGAGCACAGAAAAATATGTTTATAAAAACCACTTTCTGATGAAATTATTAAAGTGATGCCAATCTGTGTGTTTTGTTTCAGTCCACGTTCCATTATTAAATGTTTCTCTGAACTGTAGATATTTAAATTGTTGGATGGTTGGTTGAGTCTCTTCCTGATTTATTAAATTGTAATGCTCACTGGTGTGAGCTGAGACTGTAAGGTAGTTATTTGTACAGTCTGGTTTACTTGTATTCTTAGCTTTTATGCATGTGCTATATCTCTGAAAAGGTGGGCTTAATCGAATTTTTACAAATCAAATGAGACATCTGGCAATCTAAAATCTATTGTAATTTCATACATGAATGATTATTTTTTTGCAGAATCAAACTAATAATTATTCTTCCTGTCCCCTACCATGAGTCTGAATGACAGGCTGAATCATTTTAAGTTTAGTTTTTGAAAATCAGAGATTGGACTAAATTCTACCACTACCTATGGGATCTGAGGCCAATCACTTCTTCATTCTGGACCTCAGTTTCTTCTGCTCTAACACTGAAGTGATCAGCTAGGATAAAGGGATTCCTTTCAGCAGTTAAATATGAATGTGTGTGCCCATGCATATGTTGCATGTATGTATGTGGCAAACATACATTGTTACATGTCAAATTTTTTTAAAGGAAGGGCCACTTTTGTTAAAAAGCTGATAGTTCATACCAAATGTGTTTCAGCATATCACAATTTGTTGAAGTTAAGAGAATGGCATTTGGTTTCCTTTCCTGTTCACAGATTTGTTACTATTTTAGGGTAAGGCTCAGTAGGAAGAGGAATGATGCTGAAGTCAGACAAAATGGACCTGAAACTAAGCTCTCCTAATGATGATGGAGAAGGGGACGACAGAGGATGAGGTGGCTGGATGCCATCACCGACTCGATGGACATGAGTCTGCGTGACTCCGGGAGTTGGTGATGGATAGGGAGGCCTGGCGTGCTGCGATTCATGGGGTCGCAAAGAGTCGGACACGACGGAGCAACTGAACTGAATGATGATCTGAGTATGTGGGATAGAAGAAATGATGGGACATGCTACACATGGTTTTCTCTCAAATGAATTGTAGAGGCTGAAAAATTTGAGAAAGATGTTCAGAAAAAGAGACGTATTCACAAAGAGGGGCTTCTCAGATACTTGGGACATAAATTTAGAGTCATTTATGAGCCAAGTTTCCTTTCCACTGGAAAGGAAGCATATTAATACTTTTGGTCACGTGAAACTGAGTGGGTCAAAAGTTCATCAGAGCCTTTACATATCTATTGAAAATAATGGCTTATTGTCTTGGATTGGGTTCCTGAGCAGCAGACTTGGCCGTGGAGAACTGTGCAGGGACGTTTTAATGGGGCATACTCAGGGAGAGACATACCCGTGTAAGAGGTAGGAAATGGGGAAGACAGGTTGGGACAGAGATGCAGACTTGTCTTGTGGATGAGACTGAGTGCTTAGCTGCTCCTACAGGTTCTGGAACTTGGAGGTCTGTTTAGATTTGTCTCAAACTGAAAAGAGGGAGGAGTCATTATATTCTGTCATCAGCCCATCAGGTCCGCCTCTGGGAGGCAATTCCCTGGAGCTGAGGGCAATAGTCCAGTGAGGAGCACAGTTGGGAGCACTTGGCTACAGTATTTTCAGAGCTGGAGATGAGTGGGTTGGCCCTGAGGCAGATCAATGGGGAGCACATGGTGTCCATTAGACTTATTCATGTCCACACAAAGCAAAGTGCTTTATTAAATGGTCCTCAGAGATGAATTTTCTATTAAAGTAAATTGGGAAAACACATTCCCCTAGAGAACCATATACCATGTTATTACGCTAAAAGTTCTACTGTGCTTCGTTGCTCAGTCATGTCAGACTTTTTGCGACCCCATGAACTATAGCCTGCCAGGCTCCTCTGTCCATGGGGATTCTTCAGGCCAGAATACTGGAGTGGGTTGCCATGCCCTCCTTCAGGGGATCTTCCCAATCCAGACATCGAACCCAGGTCTCCCTCACTGCAGGCAGATTCTTTACTGTCTGAGCCACCAGGAAAGCCCAAGAATACTGGAGTGGGTAGCCTATCCCTTCTCCAGCGGATCTTCCTGACCCATGAGCCAAACCAGGGTCTCCTGTATTGCAGGTAGATTCTTTACCAGCTGAGCTACCAGGGAAGCAAAAGTTCTATTCAGTTCAGTTCAGTCGCTCAGTCATGTCCGACTCTTTGCAACCCCATGAATCGCAGCACGCCAGGCCTCCCTGTCCATCACCATCTTCCGGAGTTCACTCAGATTCATGTCCGTCGAGTTGGTGATGCCATCCAGCCATCTCATCCTCTGCTGTCCCCTTCTCCTCCTGCCCCCAATCCCTCCCAGCATCAGTGTCTTTTCCAATGAGTCAACTCTTCTCATGAGGTGGCCAAAGTACTGGAGTTTCAGCTTTAGCATCATTCCTTCCAAAGAAATCCCAGGGCTGATCTCCTTCAGAAGGGCCTGGTTGGATCTCCTTGCAGTCCAAGGGACTCTCAAGAGTCTTCTCCAACACCACAGTTCAAAAGCATCAATTCTTCGGCGCTCAGCTTTCTTCACAGTCCAACTCTCACATCCTTACATGACCACAGGAAAAACCATAGCCTTGACTAGACAGACCTTAGTCGGCAAAGTAATGTCTCTGCTTTTGAATATACTATCTAGGTTTGTCATAACTTTCCTTCCAAGGAGTAAGCGTCTTTTAATATCATGGCTGCAGTCACCATCTGCAGTGATTTTGGAGCGCAAAAAAATAAAGTCTGACACTTGTTTCCACTGTTTCCCCATCTATTTCCCATGAAGTGATGGGACCGGATGCAAAGTTCTATTAAGACCTATCAAAACCTAAAACTTATATTACTGTGTGTTCCTCATCTTATTTTACTACAAGAGTCTATTTTGGCACAGTATCAAGTAAATATGCAAAATTAGATTCTATAAAACATTCTTTGAAAAATGTTGATTTACTAGTAGACTACTAGAGTGACATCTATTTATTAATAATAGTGTCAGTACTTAGAAAATATTTTATCATCCCAACCACTCTTAAAAATTAAATATCAAACACGCATACATAGGCACACACACATGTGTATTTATGATTCTACCTCTCTAATTCATGAGTTGAAAGACTTGGGCTTGTGGAAGAAAGACCGAAGTTAGCTCTGTATTCTAACTTAGATTAGCTTTATTCTATAAAAATTTATCTAGCTGTTCAGGCATTTTGTTGTTTGCTCAACCATCCATTTACTCAGACATTTACTGTGGTCTCAGTACCTGGACGGGGGAATCTGGTGGGCTTCTGTCTATGGGGTCGCACAGAGTCGGACACGACTGAAGCGACTTAGCAGCAGCAGCAGCAGCAATACCTACTATGGAAGTGAGAAAATAAGCTCCATGGAAGCAGGACCTCTTCTGCTTTGTTAACCACTTTCACCCTCAGAGTCATGCATAGGGCTTAGCTCCACACAACTGTTTGCACCGCAGAAGCCTGTATCTAGTGGGAACCTTTGTAACAGTGAAAGATTTATGATGAAACTTATTATGTAAATGATTTTTAAAATCTTTGATAATTCAGAATATCCCACACAGATAAAATATGCTTTAGATAATTCTCTTCTCATGCATATCTAATACTCGGGGCCTTAGAGTAATAATCTGTGGATGTTGTTCTTTCAGTATCATGTTTTAAGGCTGCTAGGAAGTGGGATTGCAGGATGGGAAGGAAAGAGGTGGTTGGTAAGAACTGCAAATAGTGGTGGGAAGTGACAACGTCCCTAGTGCTGATTGACATTCTTTCTAGTTTTTTGAACATGTAGTTAAATGTGCTGAGAGAATTTAGGGAGAGTGAATTATAAGATTTGGAATCTATCCTAACCCATAAGTTGATCATGTAATTCTTACTGTATTTTTCCAATCCTCTGGATATTTCTAGAGCCAAGTCCTGCCAGCACATCTGCCAGCAGTGTCTTTCAAAGCTGCTGCTGACCTGATCTCCTCTACGCTGTGGATCTTTTCAAACAGATAATCTCCCTTCCCAACTCCAGGATCTTGGCTTTGGGTTGTCAGCAGCCAACACATTCAAAAACAGATGGTTTAGGATTTAAGGGAATAAACAATCCTATAGTAAGGCGAAGGCCAGAAAATAGTCAAAGGTAAAAATGAGAAGGTGGTTTGGCAATAGATCCTTGTATATGAAGAAAGGAAACGAAGTAATGGTGATATTTGGTCTGATTCACTATTGTCTACATATTCTCAGGTGGAAATTTATGTACTATGTCAGCAAGCTAAAATCTAAGTTGGCAGTCTCCTTTGATATTTCTGCTTTTTACTAGATCTGGATGTCAGTTTTCTTCAGGCTATTTGATACTCTCTCTAATTCATAAAAATGTTGATAAAATTTGGACATAGAAAGAGATTAGCAAGTTTTATCTTTCGGATTCATTTTTTACTTTTCTTACTGCCTTAGTATTATTGAAAACTTTTTTCTTGTTGATAAAGTTTTCAATTTGTGTCCTCTTTTTCATTGTTTTTATTTTTTTCAGTAATAAAGCTATATCTGTGGTACTAAGATAACTTCTTTCTCTAAAACAGACTTGAAACTGGACAGCCCAGAATTGAAATTGGACAGCACAATTGACTACTTCTTTATTCTAAATCTTAAACCTTCTGATGGAACTTTTGAAACAGTGAAGATTACTGAGTCATACACATGTGAATGCACTTAAAATTTTAGATTCAGGATTAAGTAGCTAAATAGAATGTAGAGTAGAAGTCAGAGAAATAGTGTTGCCTGGCTACAAATAAGAACGTTTGGCTAACTGAACTGTATTCAACACAGCAACATTTAGTCTTGGGATGAGAACTCACTTAGTCTTTGATACTGTGTGTCTTCTCAGCTCCTACAGAAGGTGGATGGCTAACCTCCAAAAGCTGACACCCTAATTTTCCCTTTGGCTGGCCCTACAATTTGTCTTAAATAAGCTTCAACTTTAAAATAGCAAAACAGGACTTCTGCAGCCATTAAAAAAGTCTAGAGTCAATTTTTCTATTCAGTCTTGGATGTCATTTTGCTCTAGCCAACCTGTGGAAGTGACAGCCTTCCTACACTGGTCCTCATTTATCTCCTGCAGAAAGGGTAGTTCCAAATTCCAACCTGTGCTCTTCCTCCAATCTCATCTCACCATATCACTTTTCTTGAGTCGTCATAGAAGGAAAAACAAAGTTCATGAATTCTTTTCCCTCCTGTGTTTGTGACTTAAGAACTAAGTACCTTCTGATCTGAGAACAAGTGCTTAACTGACAAAGTGGAATTTCTGAACACTTTTCTCAGGGTTTCTTACTAGCTCATATTACCTTCTTTCTTAATCAATAGCTAAGTAAAATGGTGAGACTTATTGTTAAAATGATAGATGCCCTGCAGTTTTAGACCATCTTGAAAACTGATTATCAGCTACATTTTCCTAAAACAAACAATAATTGTCTATGTATTTTTAACCAACATGCTGCTGCTGCTGCTAAGTTGCTTCAGTTGTGTCTGACTCTGTGCGACACCATAGACGGTAGCCCACCAGGCTCCCCCGTCCCTGGGATTCTCCAGGCAAGAACACTGGAGTGGGTTGCCATTTCCTTCTCCAGTGCATGAAAGTGAGAAGTGAAAGTGAAGTCGCTCAGTCGTGTCCGACTCTTAGCGACCCCATGTATGCAGCCTATTAGGCTCCTCCATCCATGGGATTTTCCAGGCAACATAGCAATTTAGAAACAGTACTAGAAGATTATACAGACCCATAATTGTGTATCTATAAATACATTTGCAAGAGAAAAAAGTTGAGGGTAAAGTGAAATCATTATCTGTCATTTAAAACTATCTCAAGTCTTTTCTAACACTGTAATATTGAATAAGCACAACATAATGAATAAAAGACTAAAAGTAGCTCTACTTGATCTAAAGACGGTCCATGGGGCAGTGTGCAGAGCTTCAGTGAGTCCTGTCTTCCTGGAAGGCAACCCATGTGGATAAAGAGCACAGGCTTTGCCACCCACCGGCCTTGGATCAGATACTTACTCTGCTGCCTTGTAGCTGTGTGACCTTGGGCAAATTACTCAGTCTCTCTGTGCCATAGCACCAGCCTCATAGGGTTGTGAGCCTTGCATTTGCTGTTACATGCAATGCCCTAAGAAACACATTTGACATGTATTAAGTGCTCTCTATGTGCCCCTCTATATCAGACTTTATTTTAAAAATGTAGCAACAGTCTATTAGGAGATAGGAGCACTCTGTAATTGAAATCTAGTAAGTCATCTTTAAACTGTATCCAATATTAACTGTTTTCTTCCTGCTAACTCTGATATTTCTGGGCTTCATTTTTCTCTTGCAATTTAGAATGGAAACTCGTCATGTAGTGCCAGGCAGGGAGCAGTAACTTTTCCCTTTGGCCCTGTTTCTTCCGTTTTACACAGAAAAGAAGGCTTAGTTTAAGCTGATGCCTCTCAAGGGAGTCCTGGGCTGCAACTAAAGCTCAGCTGCTATTTGCAGGGTGACCTAGGATGGTTCTTAGTCTGTGTGGATTTTAAGAGCCTGGGAGGTCTAGATCTGCTTTCAAATAAAAGAGAAGCAGGGGGTGCTGGATCAGGTTCACTGTAAATATGCTTTCCCATTCTCCTTTTCTCACTGTATTCCTTCAGTGCCCAAGCTCTAAAGCTAGGTCACTTGATTTATATTTGGAGGTTTTGCATACGATTTTAAAAAGATCATACATTGTCCCAATACGGTATTGTAAAGTAAAATAAAGTAAAAATAAAATTTAAAAAAATAAAAAAAAAAAATAAAAAAATAAAAAGATCAGGTACCCAAAGTGCTGCAAACATCTTACCTATGACACAGATTTAGACAAGCTCATACAAGTAAACTTTGGTAGCAGTTGTTTCAAATGATGATAATGGGGATGATACTAATAATACCAGTTCCTCGGACGCGGGGTGTCTTCTCCCGGCCGCCCCTGACCTCGGACGCGGGGTGTCTCCTCCCGGCCGCCCCTGACCTCGGACGCGGGGTGTCTCCTCCCGGCCGCCCCTGACCTCGGACGCTGGGTGTCGCCTCCCGGCCGCCCCTGACCTCGGACACGGGGTGTCGCCTCCCGGCCGCCACTGACCTCGGATGCGGGGTAGCTCCACCCAGCTGCCGCCCTGACCTCGGACGCCGGGTGTCTCCTCCGGGGCCGCCACTGACCTCAGCACAGGGTAGCTCCTCTCGGCCGTTCCTGCGCCGTCGCAGCCTGGCACTCTAGGCTGCTGTCCCCGACCTCGGACGTGGGGCAGCTCCTCCCGGCCGCGCGTAGTGCGCCGGCCGGCTCTCGCAGCCGACCGCGCGTAGTAGCTGCTATTTATTGGTTAGACAATGTACTGGATGTAAGGCATTATCTAAATTTTATTATTATTTTTATTATTTTATTATTACAACAATAATACTTTTTTGCTATAATTGTTCGCAAATAATTGGTCGCTGAGTCATGTCTGACTCTTTGTGAGCCCATGGGTTGCAGCAAGCCAGGCGCCCCTGTCCTCCACTGTCTCCCAGAGTTTGCTCAAATTCACATCCATTGAGTCGGTGATGCTATCTTAACCATCTCATCCTCTGCCACCCGCTTCTCCTTTTGCCTTCAGTCTTTCCCAGCATTAGGGTCTTTTCCAGTGAGTCAGCTCTTCCCATCAGGTGGCCTAAGCATTGGAGCTTCATAAAGGAAAGTAGAATCAAAGAGGCTGGTAGTTTTGCAAGGTGACACAGCCTGTGGATATTTACCAGTCTCTAAAGCCCAGCCTCCACCACCTATAGGAGCATCATTTTATTTCCTATCAACCGTCCACTTACAAATTTCTGCTTGGAAATGCCTTCACCCCTCTCAAAACTGAGATACCTTGTCATCTCCTTTATGTGCCTTTCTCTACTGCTCGCTAGTCAATTCATGTTTATATAAATTGCCTTTGTTGACTTCTGGGTATTAGGTTACTTGCTGTTGTTATTCTAATTTATGCCCTTTCAAGATGCAGCCACAGAATAGAAAAGACCTTGCAAAGCTCATGCATTTCCAGATGAGTTTATAAATAGAAGCAACATCATCCAGTTGCCTGAAATAGACACCAGGAGAGAGGCCATTTTCAGGCCTCTTTCCCCTTGACCTGTCACTTTTTATTGTGTCCTCATTGACGAGTTGAAAGTAATTGATCCCCACTGTCTTTTGATGGTTTACTGGGTGCTGTTTGCTATAAAGAGAGGCAACAGAATCCTGTTAGCTTCTGCCCATTCATCTCTTTTTAGTTGCAAGATAAACCCACATAAACAGTTTGCAAAAAGACTGTGGAATGAAGTTAGCCTGGTTTTATTTAATTCAACAAACATAAGCAAATGATTAGTTAGTTTTTAAGTGTAAAATACCATCAAGCACATTTATAGCTTGAGGTCATATTTAACTCCACAGTTGTGATAATAGTAATTCAGTGCAGTCTTAGACTGAGTCATTCAATAACCGATAAAATGTGCACTTAAAAACTAGCAATCATTAAGTCCCAACTGCTTTTTAAAAAAATCAAAACAAGACATTTTCTAGCATTTCCTGGCTTCTTCTCCATCTGCAATTTGTGCAGTGCATATTCTTTTACCCCCTTCCACTCAAAAGTTATTGGTTGGGAATTCATGTGAGAAAGGTAAAGGAATTTTCAGTCTTCAGATTGGCTGCCTTATTGATCTTGATGCATTATGTTAATGGGACCATGGCAGCAGAAAAAGTAAGGGCTTTGGTGGTAAATAGACTTGAGTTGGATTCCTAGTCCATATCTTACTGTTCTTTCATCTCTAAAAAATAGACATAAGGATTCCAACCTTTTGTGGGTTTTGTAAGGGTTAAGTGGGATGAGATATGTAATAGGCTAGACCAGCGAGTGTGTGTGTGTTTGTGTGGGCACCCTATGTATATATATGTTGCTTGTTATAGATATCATCTTTCATTTCCCCATATGAAAGATGGGGAAAGAAGCTGGAGTCTCATAGTCATATGAGAATAGAGGTTCCATAGTCAGAGTCCAGACTTCAAGTTCTGTGTCTACTGCTTACTTTCTCTTTTAGCCTAGAGCAAGTGTTTTGAGTCTCCAATTTTTTGTATCTGTAAACTACTGATAATAATAGTGCCTGTTCTCTAGGGTTGATTTTACATGAGATAATACCTATAAAATGTTTAACACATAAGAAACACTTAATGCAAGTTTAATATTAACATTACTAATGGGAAAGATGATATTCAAAATGACCCAATCTTATAACAACAAATAATGGCCTCTCATGTGACAAGTACAATTCCAAATTTGTTGGTATATTGATTGTAGGACTTTAGCAATGTCGTCTTTTAGGATTTGAAATAGCTCAGCTGGGATTCCATCATCTCCACTAGCTTTGTTCATAATAATGTTTCCTGAGGCCCACTTGACTTCACAGTCCAGAATGTTGGGCTCTAGGTGAATTATCACACCATCGTGGTTATCCAGGACATTAAGACCTTTTCTATATAGTTCATCTGTGTATTCTTCCCACCTCTTCCTCATCTATTCTGCTTTTTTTTTGTCCATACCATTTCTGTCCTTTATTGTGCCCATTTTTACATGAAATATTCCCTTGATATCTCTAATTTTCTTGAAGAGATCTTTAGACTGTATTGTTTTTCTCTATCTCTTTGCATTGTTCTTGCATTAAATCAGACAGCTCTCTCAATAACCTGCTGAGGTAGGTGGTGTTATTTATAAACATGCCCATTTTCAAGATGAAAAAATTGAGTCAAACAGAGAGTAACTTTCCCAAAGGCTCACAGCTAGGAAGTGATAGAACTGGCATGTGAATTCTGGCTGCTGAGTTTCAGGGTCCATATTCCTAATCATTTGCTGTATTGCATCTACCTCACATGTTATTTTGTAACAGCTCAGTGCTGTAGGTAGGTAGGGAATGTATGTATCACTGTTTCTTATTTTGTAATGAAGAAACCAAGTATCCAGTGGATCAGGCTTGGTGAAACTGCTCCTCTAAATCCACGAAACAAAAAAGCCATACCTTCCTTTGAGGTCCCCAGAGACCACTAAGAATTCCTGACCCCTTATTTTCTGAGCATATGGGGAAGAATGGGGAAAAAATGCCTTAATTGAATGTCTTATTTTAAAAATTAACCTAGATGAGCATTTAACTCTATAATGTAATGTTTGTTTGAAAATAAAAAATATACTTAAAATTTCTTTGTGCTTGAGTATAATGGAAACTCCAGGAAGACGTCTTATGTTTTTCCAAGGAATTTTGTGTCTCTTAGTTTGAGAAGTTAGCCTTAAATATAATGATAGTGATGACAAATCATAAAAACTCTTGGGCATTAGTAAGACTCTATATAACTTAACATCAGCATTGGGGACCTCTTTCTTATTGCTATAAAGATTGGACTTCCCTGGTGGCTCAGACAGTAAAGCGTCTGTCTACAATGCGGGAGACCCAGGTTCGATCCCTGGGTTGGGAAGATTCCCTGGAGAAGGAAATGGCAATCCACTCCAGGACTATTGCCTGGAAAATCCCATGGACAGAGGAGCCTGGTAGGCTGCAGTCCATGGGATCGCTAGGAGTCGGACACTGAGCAACTTCACTTTCACTTTCAATGGTGTGCATAACAGAAAAGCCAAGATAAGCGAATTATCCTGGCAGCTATCCTGGTGAAGAAAGACCTCTTTAACTGAACTCTTGAATCCATACATTGATTGCTGAGAAAAACAACTACCAGCACAAGTGGAGTCATTGCTCAAGGCATCACTCATGGTAAGTGAAAGAGCTCCGGAACCGGTGAGCGCACTCTGCCATCATATCTGCTCCTGCCCTCATCCTGGCTGTTTTAGTTGTGCCAGATAATTGTGTTCCTTTGAGTGCTGTATGCTCCCTCATACTTGGCACCTTTGTACCTATTAGCCCCTTGCCTTGCAGTATCTTTGCCAACTTCAGAATCCAGCATATATTAATACAGACTTTTTAACCCCCAAACATTGAGTAAATTCAAATGATTCCTAGTGGAGAAGAGCATGATGGTGGTGATTTAATAAGTCAGTGTATCAAATGTTTATTTGACTATTTGTTGTGTCAAACATTATAGAGGGAACATTATAGACATTATAGATCTGGAGCCTATAAGCTTTAAATTCAGTTTCAGTTCAGTTCAGTTCAGTCACTCAGTCGTGTCTGACTCTTTGTGACCCCATAAATTGCAGCACGCCAGGCCTCTCTGTCCATCACCAGCTCCCGGAGTTCACTCAGATTCATGTCCATCGAGTCAGTGATGCCATCCAGCCATCTCATCCTTGGTCGTCCCCTTCTCCTCCTGCCCCCAATCCCTCCCAGCATCAGAGTCTTTTCCAGTGAGTCAACTCTTCGCATGAGGTGGCCAAAGTACTGGAGTTTCAGCTTTAGCATCATTCCTTCCAAAGAAATCCCAGGGTTGATCTCCCTCAGAATGGACTGGTTGGATCTCCTTGCAGTTCAAGAGACTCTCAAGAGTCTTCTCCAACACCACAGTTCAAAAGCATCAATTCTTTGGCGCTCAGCCTTCTTCACAGTCCAACTCTCACATCCATACATGACTACTGGAAAAACCATAGCCTTGATAAATAACTATTCAGTATATGTTAAATCAGTGAATTCATTAGATCTTGGGAAAACAAACGTGAGCAAGATGTTTTCCCTTACTTAGAAAACCTTACAGATTGTCAAGGGAACCCAACATACCAACAGAACCCACATTAAAGTGTTGTGTTAATACCAGATAAAGGCATGATAAGCTCTGTATGGTTGGATAGCACCATCGACTCCATGGACATGAATTTGAGCAGACTCCAGAAGACAGTGAAGAACAGGAAAGCCTGGCATGCTGTAGTTCATGGGGTCACAAAGAATCAGACACAATTTAGCAACTGAAAAACTACCACCACAACAAAAGCTCTGTATGAGGCAGAGTAGATGAAACGCCTAAGAAAACTCTATCACAGGCAGATACAAGGACTGGACCACTGAAGAGAGCATGCAGGTTTGCCATACAGAAGTGATGAAGAGGACACCCCAGAGAGAGAAAAGAGCATGAGTGTCCTGCAGTGCGGTGCAGGATCAGGAAAGGGTTTTGTCAGGAATTATACAAAGCTTCCCTTGTAGCTCAGTCGGTAAAGAATCTGCCTGCAGTGCAGGAGACCCGGGTTTTATCCCTGGGTTGGGACGATCCCCTGGAGGAGGAAATGGCAACCCACTCCAGTATCCTTGCCTGAAAAATCTCATGGACAAAGGAGCCTGGTGGGCTGCAGTCCATGGGGTTGCAAAGAGTCGGGGACGACTGAACGACTAACACTAACATACAAAGCGGTTGGAAAGGAGGTGGAAGAGTGCAACTCATGTCTTTTGATTTTGTGATTATACTTCCACGTCTGTGGTCAACAGGTGCTTACTGCTGTATCTTCAGGGTTAGACACTGGACCACAGTGGATGGAGTACAACTGCTATAAGTAGTCACACCTATAGAGCTTGCTTGTCCACTGTGCCTCTGTTCTTCATTTGCTTTTGAGTCTTGCATTTCTAACTCTTACTGTCAGGACCTTCATTGTATGCACAACCATAGCCACAGATGATACAACTAGTGTGCAGAGGACGTGATATATTGTTTTTAGCGTTCTGTCTCCTCCAATACAGGGCGAGAAGAACATAAAAAGAGGTGGAAATGGATGCTAAGACTCAATACATGATATCTCACTCACAGAATATACAAAATCTCTTTACACAAAGGAAGTGCCTTTTATGCATCAGGCACAAAGGACTGAGAATATTAAGATGAATAACTCATGGACCCTGCGTTCAGGCTGTTCTCTTTGTCAACATAGGAAAAGATGGTTTGTGAAAGACCATGGTGCTAAATGAGGACAGAAATTGAAAAGCTTTATTTACAGAAAATAATTCAAACAAAGCAGTTGGTCTGGAGGTCACTAGTAGAATTTTCCCTTCTGTCACCAGAGCACCAGCAAACCCCCTCCTTTGTTTTCAAGAATCAGAGATCTAAACACATCCATGGTCAGAGAAGCTCTAGGTCATAAAAAGCAAAAGTATTAGAAAGTGTAATCAGGGAGTACTTAATATAATTTAAACAGAACTCTCCAGCTTCTTGCAGAGAAATGTTCTGTTTCATGCCAGGAAGCCTGTTTGGCAGATTGTAATGTCGCAAGTAGTGAGAAAACATAAGTCACCTTGAGAACCAATTGAATATAATCAATGATTAATGGCAAATTTGTGGTCCCTTTAATGACCAGAGCTAAATCAAATCAGATTGAACCATAAATTTGGATGCTCTCTGAAATTGGGTCATGTAAAAGTAAGCTTTATGAAGAAGAAAAATCAATTTTGTAATACTACTACAAGCAGAGTCATAACTCACAGCTTGGAGTTTTTTATTTGAGGAGTTTTGACTATCTGTTTTACATATTAGCATATATTTAATTGGAATGGCAAAGCTGTTTAGATGTAATTGCAAAGGGTTTTAGTGAATAGCCATACATTTTCTTTTGGTTGATTTTTATTTCAGCCACATGCACTAAAATCAGCATGGATTCAATACTTAAGAGTAGAGATGCTTTAATTATCATTTTAATGAAAGAGATAAGGAAGTGGACTAGCTTAGTTTGCAGTACTCAGGCCTGCTTGAAATTAATTGAATGGTTTCAGGTCCTCCAGAAGTCTGATGATGTCTCTCATCAGGATGAACTGAACAAAATTGTAATCATGTTTTGAAAAGTATGTGATTGATCTCCAGGATTTATTACCTGTATTGGTAATTATCTTTGAGGCTGTGGTATCTATTTGTAGCTGAAACTTAGGAGTAAACAAAAATGACCTTTTATTGTATCATCAGCCAGTTCAGAAGAGAGTGGGGATGCTGGATTTGGGGAAATAGGGATTTGTAGCAAATGCACCCCTCTGCTGCATGATTTGATATCCCCCAGAACGGTTGTAGTACTCCTGGTTTCACTAACTCGCATGTGCACCCTAAAATATTTTTCTGGAGACTGCCATAGGCACAAACAGCAGAGAAAAAGGACAGATTACCTGTCTGTTCTCTTCTGGGTTCAGCACCAAGAATCAGAGGCTAAGAGAAGAGTCAGCACAAGGATTAGGCCATCAAGAGCAAACTGGAGACGAAGGGGGACCTTGGGTGGGTGAGGGCAGACATACCCAAGCTGCAGTCATTCTTCATCGGTCATTGTAGCAAATGATGTAGAGAAAAACTTCAGTTCAGTCGCTCAGTAGTGTCTGACTCTTTGCGACCCCATGAATCGCAGCACGCCAGGCCTCCCTGTCCATCACCAAATCATGGAGGTCACTCAAACTCATATCCATCGAGTCAGTGATGCCATCCAGCCATCTCATCCTCTGCCGTCCCCTTCTCCTCCTGCCCCCAATCCCTCCCAGCATCAGAGTCTTTTCCAGTGAGTCAACTCTTCGCATGAGGTGGCCAAAGTACTGGAGTTTCAGCTTTAGCCTTAGTCCTTCCAAAGAACATCCAGGACTCATCTCCTTTAGAATGGACTGGTTGGATCTCCTTGCAGTCCAAGGGACTCTCAAGAGTCTTCTCCAACACCACAGTTCAAAAGCATCAATTCTTCAGTGCTCAGCTTTCTTCACAGTCCAACTCTCACATCCATACATGACCACTGGAAAAACCATAGCCTTGACTAGATGGACCTTTGTTGGCAAAGTAATGTCTCTGCTTTTGAATATGCTGTCTAGGTTGGTCATAACTTTTCTTCCAAGGAGTAAGTGTCTTTTAATTTCATGGCTGCAGTCACCATCAGCAGTGATTTTGGAGCCCAAAAAAATAAAGTCTGACACTGTTTCCACTGTTTCCCCATCTATTTCCCATGAAGTGATGGGACCGGATGCCATGATCTTCATTTTCTGAATGTTAAGCTTTAAGCCAACTTTTTCACTCTCCTCTTTCACTTTCATCAAGAGGCTTTTAGTTCCTCTTCACTTTCTGCCATGAGGGTGCGTATCTGAGGTTACTGATACTTCTCCTGGCAATCTTGATTCCAGCTTGTGCTTCTTCCAGCCCAGCGTTTCTCATGATGTACTCTGCATATAAGTTAAATAAGCAGGGTGACAATATACAGCCTTGACTAGTAAGCGTCTTCTAATTTCATGGCTGCAGTCACCATCTGCAGTGATTTTGGAGCCCCCCAAAATAAAGTCTGACACTGTTTGCACTGTTTCCCCATCTATTTCCCATGAAGTGATGGGACCAGATGCCATGATCTTCATTTTCTGAATGTTGAGCTTTAAGCAAACTTTTTCACATTCCACTTTACTTTCATCAAGAGGCTTTTTATTTCCTCTTCACTATACCTAGAACTTAAAACATAAGGCTTTTTTTAAATATTAAAATGAATGAGTGAATGAAACTGTTTCAGACGGCTAAATGTTACAATCTAGTCAAAGCTATGGTTTTTCTAGTAGTCATTTATGGATGTGAGAATTGGACTATAAAGAAAGCTGAGCACCGAAGGATTGATGCTTTTGAACCGTGGTGTTGGAGAAGACTCTTGAGATTCCCTTGGCCTGCAAGAAGATCCAACCAGTCCATCCTAAAGATCAGTACTGAATATTCATTAGAAGCACTGAGGCTGAAGCTGAAACTCCAATACTTTGGCTGCTGATGCGAAGAACTGATTCATTGGAAAAGACCCTGATGGTGGGAAAGATTGAAGGCAGGAGGAGAAGGGGATGACAGAGGATGAGATGATTGGATGGCATCACCGACTCAATGGACGTGAGTCTGGGTAAACTCCAAGAGTTGGTGATGGGCAGGGAGGCCTGGCGTGCTGCAGTCCATGGGGTTGCAAAGAGTCAGACACAACTGAACAACTGAACTGACTGAACTGAAATGTTAAAAGACAAAACTTTACTTTTACTTTTCCACATTTTTAAAGCAAAGTAGAATCGCTATATGAAATAGTGAATTCAAATCTGATGGGCAGTCAACTTTTATGAACCATATAAATGCTTTTGTCAGACAAGCCTTATTTCAAATACACATTAGTATCTTTTAAAGAAGTCCTTAATAAGACAAGTCAGTCTTACGATGGAAACATTTTTAATTAAAAATGATCCACAAATATTCTCACTTCATTGCAGAAGCATCCTGATCTAGAATCTACTCTAGATGCATATGACAAGTTCAACATGTTTCTAACAACCTGCTGAATTTGCGAGAACAGTTAATATACTTTTGCTATAATTCTTATCAAAGCCATGAGATAAATATTTAATTGATAAATAACTGATGTGCAACAAAACAGTGAATTAAATAAAGTTAATATATTTAATACTTTAAAAAATATATTTCCTTTAAAATTGTTTACAAAATCAACTTTTCTCAAGAGGCAGGTCAGGTGGTCTGGTATTCCCATCTCTTTCAGAATTTTCCACAGTTTATTGTGATCCACACAGTCAACGGCCCCTTTTCAATCAATCAAAGGTGATACCAGTGACTGACATTTGATTGAAATCTTAAGGTTGTGGTCTTAGGACCACTATAATTAAAGCTGATTCAGTAGAGGAAGAATGGGATTCTAAGGCATCTTTGAAACAGCAAAAATAGTTATGTTATGGAGAAAACACTCTTCAGCTTTCCAAGCTAAATAGTGGCACCCCTGCAGATGAGTTGCCATAGGATGAGATACCAGCATTCACCAAATTGCTCTCACCCCCAAAACTCGGGCAATTCTTGGCACTTTCCTTCTTCCCGCGCCCGTCGTCTGCCGTTACCATCCTTTGGAGGCGCCCTTCAGCCTGTCTCACCAATGCTGTTCTTCTGATGCATTGCCACCGCCCTCATCCTAGACAGTGGGCTATTGTCACCGTCCGTGGGGCCCTTCAGGGGCTCTTCCTTTGTCTCTCTTCTTGTACTGAAACCAAAACTTAAAAATATGATAATGTTCCTTCTAGACTAAAACCCCTCCAAAGATGTCCAGTCTCCAGTAAAATAAAATCGAAGACTTCAGCATGCCTGTACGCTTCCCATGCCTTGTCCCGCTTACATCTTCCAATGCCAATTCCTATTTCTCTCCACCTCATGTGGAATCCTTCCCATTCATTCATTGAGCATGACCAGTACGCTCCCCACTCAGAGCCCTTGCACTTGTTTGTCCCTCTTCTTGAAATATTGTCACTCCAGTAATGTTATAGCACTCATGTCTCTTCTCAGAAGTGATCTCCCCAGAGAAGCCTTCCCCAATCTCCTATTCAGTCCCCCACCCCACTACACTCAGAATTATTTCCTTACTCTGCTTTTATTAAACATTATGACATGTAAATAACTGATTTGACACTGTATCTTTTTCAGTTAGCACTTTTGCTTATCACTCATAATCTCCTTGGGAATATTGACTTCATCTTTATCACCTAGAAATAGTACATGTTACACAGTAAAAAATAAATGTTTATGGAGTAATTTTAAATAAAGAAATGTATGAATTTTCACTTAAAATGAAGCCTGTTTCACTGTTGTATGTTAACTGCCAGGATTCTCCTAGGCAATCAAGTTTCAGAACCATGACATAGATAATATAGCAAGAAGGGCAATATATTACATCATCTACCAACGTAATTTAATTATTCTGGTTGTTCCAGTTGTACTGAAGAAGCTCCGCTGTGTTTTGACTTCACCATGGAGATTTATAATAGCTAGTTTGTGTTCATGACGACACAGAACATTATCCACACATAGATATGCTTTGATCCACTTTGGTCTATTTTAAAAAATTAAATATTTTATATTTTCCAGAATTGCCTCTTATCTTTTTCCAACTCCAAATATGAGAGATTCTGTAATTCCGGGTCCAACATTGACTACAGTATTAAATCTTTCCTTCCTTTCTTCTTGGAGTAGTACCTTAAATGTTCTTTCTGTTGTAGACAGCTTAAAATAGAGTTACACAGAAGATCACAGCAGCAATAAACTTGAAAAGGATTCTAACCATGGCATAAAAGGAAAAGCACAGTTCAGAGGAAAATTGCCAGAACATAGAAGAGAATTTACTTTCTACAGAGAGATATTTTTGGAACGTTCTATGGCAGTGTTTGGGGGATCTGACTGCCTGGCAATATCCATTATGCCATAGAAAATTCATCATTCTGAGAGACAGAAGACAAAGATACTTGCATGAGGTGATTTTAAGATTCTAAACATCCTTTGTTATTATTTTTTCTTAAAAATTATTTTCACTTTGTATTTAGGCAGTAAATACCAGGACCAACATTTCAATACAGTGTTGGTGGGAGGAAAGGAAAGCTGGAAATTGAACTAGAAGCCCTAGATTTAAATGATTTGCTCTTCTACTTAGAGCTACAGGAACTAAACTGTTCCATATGGTGAACAGAGATGCTTGTCACCAGACTGTTTGCCCCTTCTTCCTGGGAACACAGCCCTTAGTAGCTTGTTCTGAATGGCTATGTGACCACAGCTTTTGCTGTATTAATTTTCTAGTGCTGGTGTAACACAGTACCATAGACTGGATGGCTTAAGCAACAGAAATGGATTTTCCTACAATTCTGGAGTCTAGAAGTTCAAGATCAACATGTTGTCAAGTTTGGTTTTTATAAAACCCCTCTCCTTGGCTTATAGAGAGTCATCTTTCCCCTTCCTGTGTCTTCATGTTATCTTTCCTAAATGTGTCTCTTTGTCCAGATTTCCTCTTCCTGTAAGTTTATTAGTCATATCGGGTTAGGTGAAGTCGCTCAGTCGTGTCCGACTCTTTGTGACCCCGTGGACTATAACCTACTAGGCTTCTCCGTCCATGGGATTCTCCAGGCAAGAATACTGGAGTGGATTGCCATTTCCTTCTCCAGGGGATCTTCCCAACCCAGGGATCGAACCTGGGTCTCCCGCATTGGAGGCAGACGCTTTAACCTCTGAGCCACCAGGGAAGTCGGGTTAGGGTGCATCCTAATGACCCTGTTGTAATTTAAAGTCACATTCTGGCTACTATTATCAAAAAGTCTATAAACAATAAATGCTGGAGAGGGTGCATAGAAAAAGGAACCCTCTTACACTGTTGGTGGGAATGCAAACTAGTACAGCCACTATGGAGAGCAGTGTGGAGATTCCTTAAAAAACTGCTAATAGAACTGCCTTATGACCCAGCAATCCCACTGCTGGGCATACACACCGAGGAAACCAGAATTGAAAGAGACACATGTACCCCAATGTTCATTGCAGCACTGTTTATAATAGCCAGGACATGGAAGAACCTAGATGTCCATCAGCAGATGAATGGATAAGAAAGCTGTGGTACATATACACAATGGAATATTACTCAGCCATTAAAAAGAATGCATTTGAATCAGTTCTAATGAGGTGGATGAAACTGGAGCCTATTATACAGAGTGAAGTAAGTCAGAAAGAAAAACACCAATATAGTATATTAATGTATATATATGGAATTTAGAAAGATGGTAACAATGACCCTATATATGAGAGGGCAAAAGAGACAGATGTGAAAAACAGACTTTTGGACTCTGTGGGAGAAGGTGAGGGTGGGATGATTTGAGAAAATAGCATTGAAACATGTATATTATCATATGTGAAATAGATCACTAGTCCAGGTTTGATGCATGAGACAGGGTGCTCAGGGCTGGTGCACTGGGATGACCCTGTGGGATGGGACGGAGAGGGAGGTGGGACGGAGGGTCAGGATGGGGAGCACATGTACACCCATGGCTGATTCATGTGAATGTATGGCAAAACCCACCACAATACTGTAAAGTAATTAGTCTCCAATTAAAATAATTAAAAAAAATAAAGTCACATTCTGAGATACTAAGGTTAGGACTTCAGCATATGAATTTTGAGAGGGATGCAGTTCAGCCCATAATATTCACCAACAACAAGCAGAAGGAATTGTGTGCAACTTTCATCTCACCCACATAAAAGATGTTTGCCCTAGACTTGCTTTCTCTTTTCCCTTCACTGCCTAGAAACAGCTATGTATAAGTTCACCTTAAAGGCCCACTTGGATTGGGGACTTGGTTACAGGAATTGCCGAGATGTCTTCCTCTGGTAGAACCTTTATTTTCACTTTGTAATATGCTGGAAAGAGAAATAGTCTTGAATTATTTGACGTCATCCCACTGACGTCTGTTGTTATAGTAACTCATTGTTGACTCTAACATATTTAACTGTTTTGTCTAAAGCCAGCTTTTCTCATCTCAAAAGATGGGAATAAGGAACTTGCTCAGACTGTTGTGATGAGAGGTAAAGTCTATATATGAAAGTGCCCAACATTGCAATGAAGCTAAAATTATAGTGGGAATGATTTTCTGCATTCTACTTGGAGAAAATCCCCATTGTGTTTAATGGTTGTAAAATTGCTGTATAAGTTAAAAATCATCTTTCAGATTTAAGGATTTAATTTTATTAACTCATTCATCTCTAAACTCTGATTATTGAATTTAGCGACAGGCTTCAAGAGGTCTATGAATGCTGAATTTTTACCACGTGTGTTTATTTTTCTTCTTCAGAGGGTTCATTGGCTTCATAAGATTCTCCAGTGCATTTCTGATTAACAGTCCCTGAATGGTGTATCTTAACAGGGTGGATAAAATCCAGGGTCTCTGAGGGATTGGCCCAAAGGTGGTGCTAGTGGATAATAATATAACCCTAGAGAACAAGAATGGAAGGACCAGTACTGGAAGGAGATGATAGGAGTTGAGGGAAAGCCTCACAAAATCATTCAGTTCAGTTCAGTCACTCAGTTGTGTCCGACTCTTTGTGACCCCGTGAATTGCAGCACGCCGGGCCTCCCTGTCCATCACCAACTCCTGGAGTTCACCCAAACTCATGTCCATCGAGTCGGTGATGCCATCTAGCCATCTCATCCTCTGTCGTCCCCTTCTCCTCCTGCCCCCAATCCCTCCCAGCATCAGAGTCTTTTCCAATGAGTCAACTCTTCACATGAGGTGGCCAAAGTATTGGAGTTTCAGCTTTAGCATCATTCCTTCCAAAGAACACCTAGGACTGATCTCCTTTAGAATGGACTGGTTGGATCTCTTTGCAGTCCAAGGGACTCTCAAGAGTCTTCTCCAACACCCCAGTTCA
>SJYT01006111.1:117137-133850 GCA_006410635.1 Cephalophus harveyi | reverse complement strand
AGTAAGTGTCTTTTAATTTCATGGCTGCAATCACCATCTGCAATGGTTTTGAAGCCCCCAAAAATAAAGTCTGACACTGCTTCCCCATCTATTTCCCATGAAGTGATGGGACCAGATGCCATGATCTTCGTTTTCTGAATGTTGAGCTGTAAGCCAACTTTTTCACTCTCCTCTTTCACTTTCATCAAGAGGCTTTTTAGTTCCTCTTCACTTTCTGCTATTGATCCTAAAAAGAGAGGTTAGGAAAGGAGGGAGGTGGAGATGGAATGGATAGATTCTGGGGAAACTTCTGTGACTTCCCATCTTTGCCCCAGGGTTTACCTGTCCCAGTGACCCTCAGTCTGGCCTCCCCTCATTTATGTGCTGGATATCATCAAAAAGATACTATGAAAGGAACCTAGAGATTTTCTAGTGCAACATCCCCTTGTGTAGGCTGAGACCTATAGAATTGAGACCATGGGAAAACACAGAAAAATTGTATCTAAGATCACACAGTTAGTCAACATAACCAAGCTAGAATCTGGCTCAGCTATGCTTGGTCCACCATGCTACATCCATTTCAATGTTATTCCCAAAGGAATGGGCAATCCTTTGGGTCCCTCCAATAGGAGAACAGCAGAACTCTACCTCTCACTTTCTCCTCTTCTACATCCTCCTGTACTTCTTCCATCTTTAGTTTCTATTTTTACCAAAGGTAAGCATGTCTAGAATTTGAAGAGTCAACCAATGCTACACAAGGTTGGTTATAGGGAGCTGCTGTGGTTTATGAGATATAAGTGATATGAGAAATAAGTGAATTAACAGACAGTTTTTAAAATCATGATTGCACTTGAAAGTAATATGTAAATATTTTCTTCAGAACTGAGCCTTGTAACATATGATTACTTTTTCCCCTGCAGATTGTTTCCCCTATAGTTAATATTCGTCTTTTTTCATATGAGTAATTTAACCTCAAATCTTCAAAGTTGTCTACTTCTTCCCTTAAGGTGTTCAGATGCATCTCATGGGCTGTTGATTTCATCATCCTTAGAAGTCTTCCTGGGAATTCTGCTATTACTCTAATATGGGGTGGTCACTTTCCATGCCTATATCATAGCTGTCGTATTGGGATCCCATTTCACTTTTGTCCTGAGGATTCTTTTAGCTTCTGTCAGTTTGGACTGCTTGTTTCCTGTAAGCCATTTCTTTCAACTTTCTCTGTAGGAAGAGTACATATGAGAGAACCTTAGGAGCATTTATGTCATGCATGCTAAGTTGCTTCAGTCATGTCCAACTCTGTGTGACCCTGTGGACTGCAGCATACCAGACTCCTCTGTCCATGAGATTCTCCAGGCAAGAATACTGGACTGGGTTGCCATTTCCTCCTCCAGGGGATCTTCCTGACCCAGGGATGGAACCTGTCTCTCTTATGTCTCCTGCATTGGCAGGCAGGTTCTTTACCACTGACATCACCTGGGAAGTCATTCATGTCATAAAATGTTTTAATTATAATCTCATTCTTGATAGATAGTTTGGTACCCTTAGATTCTGTATTGAAAATAAGTTCCATCTAGAATTTTGAAGACATTCCTGAATTGCTTTCTAAGTGCTACTTTTGAGAAAACAAAGTCTTCTGATTCTCATAGATTTGTGTATGTGTGGGATCTACTTATTTTGCCCAAAATCTCATAGGGCAAAATAATCTCATTTTTTTCCCCCAGGTATTTTAAAATATGATAATGTGCTTGTGCTTTGGTGTAAGTTTCTTTTTTAAATCCATTGTTCTGGGAACTGATAGATGCTTTCAGTATATAAACCCAAATATTTCCTTCAGTTCTAGGATATAATCTTGATGTATGCATATACATATGTATGAATGTGCTTGTTTTGATGATTTTATTTCCTCTGTTTTCTCTGTTCTCTCTTCCTGAAAACCCAATTATTCAGACACGGGAGCACTTAACTTGTCCTCTAATTTCTAAATTTTTTGGCTTGTTTTTTGGAGTCTTTTGACTTTATAAATATTATTTATTCAAACCATCATATTTTAAATTTCCAAGTACTCTTTTGGTCCCTATTACTCTTTGTTTCATTAGATTCTGTTCTTGGTTCCTGGTTACCGTATTATTTGTTCCTCATGGACAGACTGGGTTCCACAAAGCCATGTTTATCAAAGCCAAATTCATCACATTTCACCTGAAGGATGAAAGGCTGACTGCAAGCATTCCAATAGCTGAGAGGAAGGAATAGAAAAGGGATCCATCATCCACTGTGCACAACAAATCCATGTGGTCCTCCTGGTTTCATAGTGGTACCTTGAACTTCATTTTTACTTGGTATCTTCCACTCTGAGGACTTTTTTTTTGTCATCTCCAAAAAATAAAACTCCAAACTTTGCTGAGGTAGGGGAGGGAAGATACTTAGCAGCCCAGATTGGGGAAAGAGATCCAATAGTTTCATAAATGTATTTTACATCAGCTTTCTCTTTTTCATCTTATGATTCATCCCCACATTTGAGGTAATTGATAGTGCCAGTTCCTGGCCCTTTGGGAATTGTTTTGTGATTGTTGTGTTATTTCCCACCTGTTTTTCTCATCTGTAGATGAGAAACACTTAGGTGTTAGATTTTTCATTCCTGTTGTTAGAGTGGAGCTTTAGGAGAAAGCAAAAGTGAGGATGAAACTACTTCCTTGGAATGGAAAACTGTGATCATCTTTTGTGAGTAAATTTACCTGTAGAGTGGGGTCAGAATCATTTCTACCGAGATTTACCCAGAGGTCAGGGATTCACTCTATATGTGACTTAGTGAATGTTTTTTTCATCTTTTCTTTCCTTATATATAGTAGGGGTAATATCCATATATCAGGATATCTGAGAAGATCAAATGAGATAGGGTATACAAAGTTCTTAGCAGTCTCGTCCATATTAGTCACTCAGCAAACATTAACTTCTTCAAATCCTTTAGAATGAGACCACAAAACAATTTTTAAAGGACAGAGGTTAGTTCCTCTTCCCTTTTCTAGTGATAACCTTAAGAACTTATTTCCTGTCTGGGGTGTTTGTAATTTCCTCGGTACTGTCTCATCACAACAAAAATTTGAAGCGATGGACCAGTGTTACAGCTCTGTGTTACAGCTCAGTTTCATTTAGCAAGTAAAGGAAAATACATCCTCGAGGAGTGAGGGCATGCCAACCCAGACCCAAAAGATGTGAAGAGAAGAGAGGCCCCCAGCCCAGTTTGGGCTCCTCTTTTTATATTTTTTTTTTTCCTCCCCCTGGGTCTGCTCTGTGTAAATTGGACTAGCCAGAATTGTCCTCACTCCAGTCCTCAGACCTTCCTTTGTACTATTTTCACAGGCTTTTCCCTTCTTTGATTTTTAGCCACTGCCATTTTGAACTCCTTTTTCCTATTCTAACTACCTAACATTTCCCAAAGCTGCTAGAATTACTAAGTTTATAGTGTGCTTCCATATTCAATTCAGTGTCAGGACGACTTTTTTATTTATACCTGTTTTGTACATATTAAGATTCTCACTGTAGTGCAGCAAGGCTAAGTAAGCGCTCCCCAGGGCACCAGTGGTAGAGAACCTGCCTGCTGATGCAGGAGATGAGGGCGCAACCCCTGGGTCAGGAAGATCCCCCGGAGAAGGGCATGGCTACCACTCCAATATTCTTGCCTGGAGAATCCCATGGACCAGAGAGCCTGTCAGGCTACAGTCCATAGGGTCACACAGAGCCAAACTCGACTGAAACGATTTAGCGTGCATGCATGCATGCCAGGCTAAATAAAATGCAGGCCCGACCTCAGAGACCTCATAACAGAAAGCCTGAAATGGAGAGTTTATTGTTTGGAACAGGCTTTTTCAAATTCCAAATAGGCTAATAAAGACTCTATTAGGAAAACATAGACTCCCTCCTGGGAAACAAGAGCCTGTGAAGCAGCCTGTATTTACATGCTGTTGGAGTTGGTACATTTGTTTTGACTTTCTCTAATTAAATTGTAAAGATTTTCTTCAGGTGAAGGATTCTATTTCCTTTCCTCTGTTTTACACATCCTGGGTGGTGGAGGGATTTTGAATATCCTTGTTTCCCATCATCATGTTAGTCGCTCAGTCAATGTCTGACTCTTTCTGACCCCATGGACTGTAGCCTGCCCGGCTCCTCTGTCCATGGGATTCTCCAGGCAGGAATACTGCAGTGGGTTGCCAGGTTTCCTCCAGGGGATCTTCCCGACCCATGGGTTGAACCTGGGTCTCGCACATTGCAGGCAGAGTCTTTACCATCTGAGCCATCAAGGAAGCATGTCATAAGTCCCATAAGATGCCAAGAGCCAAGGTTCAGATCTGGTCTCCGAATTTCCCACCTGCCATCATCCTGTCTGAAGCAATATGTCTGCATAGCTCTTCATTTGTGTTTTTCTAGTGCCCCTCACCTCTTTTGACCTTGATAAAAATGATGCTTTTTTCTTTTTCCCTCAGCTGGATGCCTTGGAGTTCCTCCAGTGAATACATTCATGTGACCAAGACAGCAGAGAATATCTTTGTGAATCCAGAGGACCGACTGACCAGGTAAGAATCAGGTCCTCCCACTATGCCCTGAGTACATTTTATTGATGAACTTGAATTTTTGACACCAGAAATCATGTTCACACATGTTTATACTTAAGAGTGTAAACTCCTGTTTAATTGCAATGGTGTAATGGGTAAGTGGCACACTCAGAGTTTTCCAAGCTGAACATGGTAGATTGGATTATTGGGCTTGACTTCCCCTCTCCCCATTGTGTAATAGTTGTATTGTGCATCCATATGCCTTCCTAGGCCTCATGGTGGGTGGCATGTATGTCCCTAAGCTTTGTTTGGGCTTGGCCACAGGAATGTTAGTGGATGTATAAAATTCCATGGATGGAGGAGCCTCGTGGGCTACAGTCCATGGGGTCTCTGAGAGTTGGACTGAGAGCCTTTACTTTTTTCACTTCATATGATATAGTCAGGATCTGGAAATCTGCCACACAGTTGGCTTAGTCTCCTGGGTTTCTGCTCTTCCCATGAGGAGGAGGTATTGCAGGAAGCTCTCCTTTTATCCCAGGCTTAGTCACTCTGGTTGACATGCAGACTCGCAGACTGACATGAAAGCAGCTCAGCTGACTTGCGGATGCATAAGTGAGAAATTGATGTTTGTTATTATAAATTTTTGAGTTTCGTGTTATTGTAAGTTCTGTGAAGGTGAAGTCGCTCAGTCGTGTCCGACTCTTTGCGACCCCATGGACTGTAACCTACTAGGCTTCTTCGTCCATGGGATTCTCCAGGCAAGAATACTGGAGTGGATTGCCATTTCCTTCTCCAGGGGATCTTCCCAACCCAGGGATCGAACCCGGATCTCCCGCATTGGAGGCAGACGCTTTAACCTCTGAGCCACCAGGGCACCATTATTGAAAACATTGCAGGCTAAGGCTAATAAACCTCTCTAATAATATGCATTTTCAGTTGCTAACATGGCTGATAGTGTGGATTTATCCCTCAAAAGGTCTCTGTGTTACATGCAATCAAAGTACTGTGGCTTTCCCCAATGTTGTTTTTGAATGATGACCATATTGAATGCCTTTCTTATTAATGTATTCTTTCTCTACTGATCTCTAAGTTCTATGAAGTCAACAATTATATCTGATTTATTTCTTGCTATACCCCAGTGACTGTCGTGATACCTAACACACAGAAAGTACTCAATTAATATTAACTAAATTAATGAGTAAGTAAAAATGTAAGAAAGCTATGCATTTCATCATCAGAAAAATGAACGTAAAAATGTACATGAAAACTGGTCTGGAATATGTAAGGGCATATAAGATTTTATGAGTGATTCCTAGGCTGAAACTTCAGAACTCATGATCAAGATAATGTAGAAGCATTTCAGACAGCAGAGGCTGAAAATCCCCTATATTTTGCTCTGGTATTTTAAGAGTGGATGTCTATACACATGGCAAGACTCAGGAATTTTCCAGGGGACAGGTGATTTGGCCAGATGAGTCACTTTTCTGGTCATGCTGTGTATCCTTCTGTGTGTTATTTCATCTTTCAGTCATTAAGTCAGCTAAGGGATAGAACAGGAATAAAAGGCAAAGGACTCAAAGGTCACTTTTCTAGGACCTAGAAGAAGGGATAAAATATGACCGGAAAAAGTTAACACTATCTACCAGCGGTCAGTCATGTAGATGATGTAATGCATTATATATGGTGAGTGTGAAGCTGAGGGCCAGGAACAGAAGGAAGAAAAGTAATAGGCAGTTCATTCTTTGAGGGTATTTGTGTCTGTACAGAAAATGGCAGAATGTCCTCATTCTTAATTTTCAGGGTGTACCTCTTTGAAGCAGGCTCTTCACAGTCACATTGGGAATACAGAGGCAGCTCAGCAGACTGACTGGGATTTATGCTAGGACCATTTGTGAGAATTAAATCCATTTAAACTTGGACGGAGGCGATTTCATATGTGGCTGGCCCCATGGAAATGGAGAGATAATTTTAAGCGTGGGTGGGATGGGGTTGGGGGTGGGAATTCACAGGGAAGATGAATGAGCTGCAGGCCAATGAGTGCTTTCTTTCTGAAGTCATCTTTTAATTATGCAATTTGTGGTGAGTCATTTGCTTTTTTGTTTTACAAGTCTCAGAATGAGCTGGTTGGTGGTTTGATTTTGACTTCTCTGGTTGGGAGTCTTATGATTTCTCCACTTTTAGGTCCTTCATTGCTGCTCTCTGGGTGACTTGTGTGAAGAGAACAAAAGAGCTAGGGCAGAGGTAAAATAGATGCACACACTGAAACAGGAAGATATGGTCTGCTCCTCTTGGTGTGATTTTAGACAAGGTACTTGTTTTCTCCAGACAGTGTCTTTCCCGTCCCCTGAGATCGTAGCCCTCATTACTTACATACCTTGTTCCGGTTGAGATGATTCTTGACACCATAGGTCCATGGGAACCCAGCCATTTGTTGAATGGTGGTGACTGAGATGTTCAAGCTCATTTATAATTTTAAACTCTGCTAGCAAGCCAAAAAAAAACCCACACACCTTTTTCTTTTATCTCAAAGAGTGAGAAAATTTATGGAATTGGCTGATATTCCAGCAGTCTGTAGGCTTCAGTGTTGTATTTCATTATGAACAATGGAGTAAAAGTGATGCCTTTAATACTGGACCCAAGCTCCCAACTCCTCAAGCTTACCCACATTTTGTTAAGTTTATAAAATATTTGTATTTATCACTGGAAAAATTCCCCAAATGTTTTACATAATAACATCTCATTTAAATTCAGTGCTTGACCTTAGCAGGAGGAAAAATTATAAATTTTCCATCAGTCAGTTTTCCAGATACCAAGGAATATATTGTAGTGCTAACTAAAACAAAAAATAATCATGGAAATCTTTTAAAACTGCTTCAGATGCATTTTTTGCCTTATTGGATAGACTGTTGAATACAAGTTATTCTTTCCTTAACAACCCATCATTATTCTTATGTTCATAATTATCATAATGGACCATGAAAGAGCATGGTTTTCTTCTACCTGTATTGCTCAAATGACTCACCTGTATTGCTGTATTGCTCTGTTTTTCTTCCTATGTATACTTTTGTAGCTAGTTTTCTATATTTAGGAACGGTCAGATGAGCAAGTTGTTAGAATGGTATGTAAATTAAGAGTTAATAGGGTATGAATTGGTTTATAATAGGAACTTTAGAATGCTTCTCATTATCTGTTAGAACTTTGCTGTTTACTTTTTGATTTTCCAAAGTCATGTTCTTAGTATGTGAAGTTTGCATTGTATATGCATATGTATATATCCCAATGTATATATGTACATACAAGTGTGTGTGTGCTTATGTGTCTGCCTGTGTATTGGGATCCAACATGGCATATGGTCATTTTATTAACAAACAGACCTTGACCAAACCCTGATAGTACTCCATAATAACTGTGTGACCTTGGGCAAATTCTTATTCTCAACCTCACTTTCCTCAATATTTAAATGGGAATAGGGATATTGATAGCACCTAGGACAATATTGGAGATATTGTTGTAAAAATATTAATTCATTTTCTGCTGTTCTTTATAAGAATAGATGGTCTAGTCTTTTCATTGTGTATCTATTGTCAAAGTCAGTGTTACTAAAAATATTGAACTTGTTTGCTAGTATAATTAAAAGTGGCACAGTGATTTCTTTAATTCAGTAATTTTCTGCCAGTTTGTTTGGAAAGCTTTGTCCAAGAATTGTAAATACATGGTGTATATGCCACCTTTTTTCTCCCATAATTGATACTGATTCTCTTTGCCACTGAACCTCAAAGTCTTTCTCAACACAGTGCCAGCTTATACAATCAATCCACCAGAACTGGCACATAGGATGAAACCTAAATCCTTGATTTAGTCACTAGATTGATGATTTCCAAAATCATAATAATTTTCACTGGTTAAAAAAAGCAGGTGAATTGAAAAGTAGACGGAAGAACTTCCCCTAAGGCGTTAGTGGATAGTAACTAGAGAAAACTCAGGACCTGTTTTGGAAGAGAAATACTTAATAGCAGAGAGAGGACGTGAAGGTCTGAACATTTCTCATTACTCCAGTCAGCATCCTCAGTCATGATGCCAAGAAAATAAGCTTGCTCAGCCCTGATGCTGGTAGCAAGCCCATCAACTATTCTTATCAGCCCTTCATCTGAAAAGTAGTCCTGTTTTCACATTCATCCCACACCTTAGATGTCTTTTGTTTTATTGGCAGGGGGTTCTGTTATTTCAGAGATAATATTTTTCATCTTTCAATCCAATCTAGTGAGCATATATTAAACACCTACTGTGTGTCAATTCATTCTGTATCCTTGAGGCTATCTCAGCACTGGAGGTGTGTACCTGCGGACACATCGGCCATGTCCACTTTGATATTTCCATGAGAGAGGAAAAGCAGTCATCCTTCCCAGAATTTATTATCTTGTCTTTTTACCCTGTTCCTACTATCAAACTAATTACTGCTAGAAATATTGAACTTATTTGCTGTTGTAATTAAAAATGGTGAAGTGATTTATTTAATTATTTTCTGCCAGTTTATTTGTTTGCACTGCTTAGTCCAAGACTTGTAAAGTACAAGGTATATATGCCACCTTTTTTTTTTTTTTTTTGTCTCTTTTTTGAGTTAGTAGCCATCTAGATGGTTGACTTCCTAATGAGAGTAAATGGAAAAGGCTAACTCTTAGATGTTACAAAATGTTTGCTGACTTACACCATCTTTGTGAGCACTGACCGCTTTAAAGCATCAGTCAGCTCCAGAACCTAAGCAGACTCTCTTGGATCTGCAGTGTGCCCTTGCAGAAATGAGTTCTGTAGCTCCTTCTTTTGGACTGATCTTCGAATTTATTTGGAAAGCCTGTTATTTGGGAGTGAGCTAAGTACTGGGATACAGGGGAAAATGAGATCTCTGATTGCCTGAGCAGCTCACAGACCAGGGAGGGGTCCTGACATGTAAATGAGTAATTAACATAAAATGGAGGCACAGAGAGGCCATGGTTTCTGAATTGACACTGGATGAATGATCTGATGCTCATCAGGTAGAGATAGAAATGGGATAAGGGCATTCCAGGGGAAGGGATTTCAGACGGAGACAGCAAGTCAGTAAGCATCAGGAGCAATTTATAAAGTAACAGGGTTGTGAATTATCTTCTGTGCTACTGCTTGTGGGGTCAGAGGAGGGAAGATAGAGGAATAAGTCAAAATGGAATTGGAACTGAGGTCCAAGTCATGAGACGTGTTGAAGTTCATGTCAGAGCATTTTCATTTTAACCGTAGGTAAGGAAGCCGCTCCAAAAATCACTCTGGGAGTAACATGATATCAATGGTCAGCATTTGAGCATATCTGTATCACTTCAGCTAAATGATGTTAAGCTGGTTCTTCTATCATCCCCATTTTACAGGTTATCAAACTAAACCTTAATTTAGAAAGATTCAGTTTAGTTTGGTCGCTCAGTCGTGTCTGACTCTTTGTGACTCCATGGACTGCAGTATTCCAGGCTTCCCTGTCCATCTCCAACTCCCAGAGCTTGCTCAAACTCATGTCCATCAAGTCAGTGATGCCATCCAAACATGTCATCCTCTGTTGTCCCCTTCTCCTCCTGCCTTCAAACTTTCCCAGCATCAGTGTCTTTTCTAATGAGTCAGTTCTTTGCATCAGTTGGCCAATGTATTGGAGCTTCAGCATCAGTCCTTCAAATTAATATTCAGGGTTGATTTCCTTTAGGATTGGCTGGTTGGATCTCCTTGCTAGTCCAGGGAACTCTCAAGAATCTTCTCCAACATCATAGTTCAAAAGCATCAGTTCTTCGGTGCTCAGCTTTCTTTATGGTCCAACTCTCACATCCATACATGACTACTGGAAAAACTATAGCTTTGACTCTATGGACCTTTGTTAGTAAAGTAATGTCTCTGCTTTTTAATACGCTGTTTAGGTTTGCCATAGTTTTCTTCCAAGGAGCAAGCATCTTAGAAAGTGAAAGTGAAAGTCTCTCAGTTGCGTCCAACTCTTTGCAACCCCATGGTCTATACAGTCTTTGGAATTCTCTAGGCCAGAATACTAGAGTGGGTACCCTATCCCTTCTCCAGGGGATCTTCCCAACCCAGGGATCAAACCCAGGTCTCCCGCACTGCAGGCAGATTCTTTACCAGAAGAGCCAAAAGGGAAGCCCAAGAATACTGAAGTGGGTAGCCTATCCCTTCTCCAGGGCATCTTCTCCACCCAAGAATCAAAGCGGGGTGTCCTGCATTGCAGGCGGATTCTTAACCAACTGAGCTATCGATTAGGTAATTGTTTTAGGTTATAGAACTAGTGAATGTCATATCCAGGATATGAAAAATTTTGTTTGTGGGCTCTGAACCTATGAAATGGGAGAAGACTAGAAACAAGATGTTTTAAGTGGAAATTTTGTTCAGTTGCTAAGTCATGTCTGACTCTTTACAACCCCATGGATTGCAGCATGCCAAGCTCCTCTGTCCTTGACTATCTCCCAGAGTTTGTTCAAATTCCTGGCCATTGAGTCGGTGATGCCATTCAACCATCTCATTCTCTGCGCACCCTTCTCCTTCTGCCTTCAGTCTTTCCCAGTATCAGGGTCTTTTCCAGTGAGTCATCACTTTGCATCAGGTGGCTGAAATATTGGTGCTTCAGCATCAGTCTTTCCAGTGAATATTCAGCATTGATTTCCTTTAAGATTGACTGGTTTGATCTCCTTGGAGTCCAAGGGACTCAAGAGTCTTCTCTAGCACTAATTGCAGTATAGTACTTCAAGCAGAAGATGAGACAGCTTACACCATTGCAGTGGTGATATGATGAGATAAAGGCTCTGGTGTGGTATATTTCACGGGTGGATACTCCACTGCCATTCTAGAAAGCCTAAGGAATCATATTCCCATTATTTTAAATTCACTCCTGTTTAAACTTTAAAGCCCTGTCTGACCAACTTTGACCATCTTTTTCGCTTTTTGGAAATATAACATTCAAGGATAAAAATTCATTAAAGAAAGTAAAAAATATTAGAGTTAAATTCTAATGCAGAGTACCAAAATGTTCCGAGCAATCTCAATGTCACTGAAATGTTCTATGGTCTGTTAAGTACAGTAATTGTCTCAGTTTTTTTCATTCAATGGCCACTTACTGAGAACCCACTTTATTTCAAGCCCTGTGTAAGGTTATGGGGATGTAGTTATGGGATATCAGTTAGCAAGGGCCAAATGGAGAATGTTATGCCTCAGGATGTAAGCTCTCCAATTCCTTGGAAAATAATAGTAAAGCAACAGTTCTTACTGAAGTGTGTAGGTGTGATGTTTTTGTTAAAATATTAAAAAAAAAAATCATCCTCATAGTACCTTCATTCACAACTCATATGTCAGGCAATGTTATTACTAGAAGAAAGGTCAGTATTTTGCACATTTATCAAAGAACAGATTGTAGCAAAAGACTCTGTTTCTGTGACAATAGCTTTGATTAACACCTATCAAAATAGAACCATCATTTGCTCACTTGAGCGTTTGTTAAATAACCCAATCTGCTACTGAATTAGAAGCCAGATGCCTCCATCTCCACACGTGCTGAGAGGGCAGTTGACACCTCCCTCTCGCGCCCCCAGTCATTTATGGCCCTTGCCTACAGGATGTCGCAGTCCTCTTGCAGCTCAAGGTTCTAAGATTCTATACAGTTCAGTGTTTTGTTTTTTCCCGAAATGGCCTGTGGTCTTTCAACTGTGTTGTTCCATGAATCAAGTCAAAGATCCTGTAACGGTACCTACCAGATTGGTACCCATTAGAAGTGATACCGTCCTCTGGTAAGCCTTCATCACCCAGGCTAACTGCTATGTCATCTGCAAAGCAGAGTGAGCATTTGGATCAGCAGATCATGTAGACGGAAAGGACTAACATCACAGAATCTTGTATAAGGGGTGCTCAGTCTGTGACTAGCTGCACAGCTGGAACTTGATATTCATTTTTAGAAGAGCCTTCATTATTAGGATCAAATTTATTATACTTGACTTAGATCTGCTTGTAATTTTCATTCTGATTTTGCTCTCTGAAGTCAGAGTTAAGTTCATCACAGCCCTCTCCCATCTGTATCAGATCTTCTTTATCCTCAGTTAAGCAGCTAGAGTTCCTGCTGTTCTGCAAGTGACATGAGGTCCAGAGCCCCTCATTATCCTGAATAGTTTCTTCTTTATATGCTCTAATACTTCATTGTTCCTCATTAAAATGTGGTACCAGGAACTGAATTTAGCACAGCATCCTAAAGGAAATCTGACCTGTAAAAATTATAGGGTAACATTGATTCCTTAACTGTTCTGTTTCTGAAATCTAAACTCCCCTTTGTTTTTATCTGACAGCCACACTGACAACTTCTCATACAGAACACACTTGCTTCAGTGTGTTTGCACTTGCTACCGTCTCTGTTAGGAAAGCTCTTTCCTCCGATAACTCATGTGTCTCTCTCCTCACTTCATTCTGTTTAGGTATCCCCACCTCAGCCACCCCAATGGAAGCAAGGTTCCCCTTTCACTCTCTTGCCCCTAACATGGCTTTATTTTTTTCATATAGTTTTCATAACCTGATACATAGTTATTTTATGTATGAACTGTCTCCGTCACAAAATGTATGCTTTGCATCAGAGGACTGTTTTGTTCTCTGCTGCATCCTTCAGTACATGAAATACAGAAAGTACTCAGTTAATATTTGTTGACTAAATGAAAATTGGGTATATGATCTACTACACTTTCTAAAACCTTGTCATGAAATGCTATCAGATTAAGTCTTCATTCATTTTTCACTTGGCAAGTAACTTGCTTTTATAATTAAGAAATAGTTCATATTTATTGCATATATTTAGAGACTATAGATCAGCAAAATAAAATCTACTCAAATTCTCTAGTATCCACACAGCATTTTAATATGTAATTTTCTAGACTTTTCAGTCATATATATATATATTTCCAATTTATTGTAAAGTTAATAGTTTCACATAAACAGTGTTGTAGCTAAATTTATGGGACATTCATAATTATTCCTATAACCAGAAGAACTTTTGACATCAAAGAGTGTAAAATATACAATGCTGCTGTTAAGTTACTGTAAATAGAAACATTTAAAATTTCAATACCTAGAAGTTATTTTTTTACAGGAAGGCAGAAGGCATTCATATTACACATGAACCAAATACCATTCATATAGTCAAAGTATAACTGACATAGTGTTTCTGAATAATGATTTAATTATACCTACCAAGCAAGGAAAACAACAATAAGTTATCAGTTCTTTCTTTTATCTGTCAAATGTTTAGTTTTTTCCCCTTGGCCTGAAGGAAAGATTAAAAACATTTTTAGAAAGTTTTGTTTCTTCTGTCCTGTTGAAATCATTGATATATTTTGAATCCTGAATCTGTATGCAACATAAGAACTACTACTCTTAATTTTGTGCAATTGATATATAAATCTGTGTCTTCATTTACGATAAATCATAAAGCTTTGAACAAGATAGACAAAAACCAAAATAATGTGAACTATTAGATGTTTTGTTAAAGGTTTCATTGCTTTTTATTTTGTTTTAATGAAGATTGATGGGAAGAAATGAAGCGACTTTTAGTAGAGAACTACAAAAAAAATAAAATGAAGAGTGTGTAGAGGAATTTAAAACAAAGTGAAGTATTAAGAAAGGCTAAATGGCTAACAGTGATCTATTCCAGTGAAGAGTAGTTCCAACTATGGCTCGGCGTTCAAGCCCCTTCCTGATATTTCTAAAACATGCCTTTGCCTGTCCAAGGAAGGATTTCTATAAGGCAAATACTGATCTGTATCTTCGCTTAGGATAGAAGACGATGCTGGAAGTTCAAAGTTTTGGTAAGAAAGTACTCCTTAAGAGCACAGAAGTTCGAATACTGGGATATTCTACTAATGAAGATTATAGAATTCTTAAATTATCTTGAATTAAATTGGTTTATTGTAACAGAACCTATATATAACCATCTTGACAATGGGCAACGTTGGCTAAAAATATATCCAGTATAAATAAATACAGGATTCTACATTGGGTGAAAGAGAACCAGAAGTTCTATAAATAAAGTTTCTGAAAAGTAGTATATTTGGAAAAGCCAAGGAGATGGTTGTTAACTGAATATGTATTTTTATTTTTCAATACTGATGCAAAAACATACCAGTAATATTCCTGGAAAGGTATGTGTATTGAATAAAAAAGATATTCCTTTCTCTAAAAATATATCCAGTATAAATAAATACAGGATTCTACATTGGGTGAAAGAGAACCAGAAGTTCTATAAATAAAGTTTCTGAAAAGTAGTATATTTGGAAAAGCCAAGGAGATGGTTGTTAACTGAATATGTATTTTTATTTTTCAATACTGATGCAAAAACATACCAGTAATATTCCTGGAAAGGTATGTGTATTGAATTAAAAAGATATTCCTTTCCTCTCTGCTGGGATTTAGTTAAGGGATGCGTGAGTTTAACTAGATCACACAGTCATTGTTAATCAGGAGTTTATGAGACCGGAGGATTGTTGGTCTAATGAGAAGAGATAGAAAAGTAATTTATCAGGTCCTCTGGGATGCAAAAGGATTGCTTTAAAGTTGTCTCAGTCTTATAGCTGCAGTTGTGACTATTTATGCAGTAAGCAGAGCCTCCTCTTCCTCATCCTTATCTCTCTCCTGGGCATCATAAGGATAATTAAAATGTGCCCATTACTTTGTATTAGCCCTGGAAAAATCCTATGTGGGAGTCAAGTCAGTTAATATTTATTATTCCCATTTTACAGTTGAGGAAATGGAGGATGAGGTGAGATCAAGTGACTTGATCAAGGTACATAGCTAGTTAGAGCACTTCCCAAATTCTAGCTCATGGCTTTCCTTCCTACAGCATTCTACCACTAGACAGATTCAGGGTCACCATCATCCCACTCTTTCCACGTGGTTGGCTTTCTAAGAGATGAAAGTGGAGGTTCAGATTCCGTGATCAAGAAATCATGGAATAAGCATATTGAAAAATAGAAAAACAAGATCAAGGGTAGGAAATTTTATAAGAATTGAAAATAGGTGGTCTGAGAACCAGAAGTATTTCCATATTTGACACCTTCATTCGATTTGGATGGTGTTTTGAAGTATTATTTGGTAGATACGTGGTTGCAACATAGGCAGATTAGCACCTATGGGGTAATACTTACTCTTTGCTTGTGTGCCTTGGGTTGCTTATGTGGCTATTTGATGTTGTAACTCTGAATCTGAATTGAATTTAAGGAATTCAATAAAATTGCATTTTAGAAAGTGGATCAAGAAGATCCTTTCAGAAGTATCCTTTCATATAGGCTGGTTTTTGTGACGGTTGGTCAGGTAATCTGAAAGTAACTGAATGGAACGGAAACCAGCTCCTAAGTGGGGAAGCCTTGGATGTGCACAGTGAGGCTGAAACCTCCTCCTGAGCCTGCACAGAGCAGTTGCTGTGCTGGAGCGAGGTCAGCATGGGTTGGGTGCTCCCACTTCGCTCAAGACATCAAGAGCTGTTGTTGCAACATGATGTGTTCTCTGAAAACTGGCTCTGGGAGGAAAAACTGTCATCCTGATTATGTCACAGAAATTGGGGACTGTGCTGATGACCAAGGCCAGTAATGAACACTCAGTAACATTCAGTGATGGACTGGATTTGATCATGTTTTCATCACAGCTTTGGTTATTCTTTGGGTACTTGAGATGAACCTTCACCTAATTCTAGGAAATATGGGGAATAAATGTATCCCTTTCGGCTAAGGGAAAAAGAAAGTCTTCCTGCTATTAATCACCTGCATTTTCTAGACTCTGTTTCAACATATTGTAGAGCAGTTTCATAGATACTTTGGAAAATAGTAACTGGATTCACTACGATCAACCAAATTTGTATTGATCTCCAGACTTTATATTGGACATTATCCTCTTCTAAGTCATGGTTATCTTCCACGCCTCCTAATCAGTTTATTTCCCTTACAATTCTTCAAAATATTTGGCTAAGCCCAGTTAGGTCATGGATGGAGGTTCGTGACATTGTACAGGAGACAGGGATCAAGACCATCCCCATGGAAAAGAAATGCAAAAAAGCAAAATGGCTGTCTGAGGAGGGCTTACAAATAGCTGTGAAAAGAAGAGAAGCGAAAAGAAAAGGAGAAAAGCAAAGATATAAGCATCTGAATGCAGAGTT